>JASGXE010011930.1:0-13602 GCA_030068105.1 Sinentomon sp. SZTP_YWyxl
CCCTTTATTCATTTTCCCCTCTTATTCAATTTTTCTCTCTCTTTTTCTCTTCCTTCTTTAGATTATTTACGAACGTCAAGGTGAACAAAGGGAGGCCTGACAGATAGGTACCGTGATCTTCCTTTCTGATGATTCCGGACAGGAGGGGCGACGGTTGGACGAGTTGTGGAGGGGGATGTCTGACGAACTCCGGAGATGGCACTGAGTGAGTGACGAAGGATGTGCAATGATGACACCTAGCCCGGGAGATGATTGACCTGACGCTGAGGAAATTTCAAAGCTAAAATTCAAAGCTAAGTTTTTTATGTTTCGCTTTCATTCATTTTTGTCTTTAGGTAGGTAGGTAGGCCTGGCTTAAACTTTTGTTTTGCTGTGTGGTTCAAGTTCAAGTTTGAGTTGGGCTAGATAGTGGTTAGGTATTTCTATAATGTAGGTATGTAATTTTGTGTTGCGCTGGGGTTTTGTGAGTGAGTGAAAGATGTTTTTCTTCAATAATTGTTTTGTCTTTTTAGTCGAGAGTAAATTTTAGGTTGTGGGTTTTGCCGAAAAGAAGGCATCATACCTTACGTCTTGTCTTGTCTTGTCTTGTGTAATGAAAAACATAATGTCCTCCATATTTTTTCAGATTACCGATCTGGTTAAGGCAATTAAGTTGGAAGAACAAACAACAGTTACAGCAAATTGGTACACCACAAAGTGCCAGCCAGAAATCCTTGTTGCTCTTCAAGTGAGGGCATTACTGCTTCACCACGACAATGCCTCGTCGCATAAAGCAAAGGCAACGGTTGATTTTTGCGGCAAACAATGCGAACTGACATTGATCATCCACCATATTCAACTGATTCGGTTTTGTGCGACTTCTGGCTTTTCGCAAATCTAAAAAAACATTCTCCATGTCGCCAATTTTCAGCAGAAGAGGAGATTTATGTTGCCATCAGATCTTATTTTGACACCCTGTACAAAAGCGACTGGCGGAGGGCTTTTGACTTGTAGAAAGTCCGATTGCAGTAGTGCTTAAATGTTGGAGGGGACTGCTTTGAATATTCGAAAGAAAAAAACTCTCAAATATATTTCCAGTTTCTAAGAGTCTCAAAACTTTTGGAGTGACCTTCGTACATATCGCTGATAATTGCCGAATTCCTCATTCCATTTTCATCGCGCATTCACTTCCATGCCTTTGTGTTTTGTTTCACTTTTGCTTTTGACTCTGCCATTGGCTTCGACGATTTTTTATTTTTATTTTTTTCTCTTTTTTTCTTGTCCACCAAATATTTTGTGGAATCTTGAGATCAAATAAATAAATAAATAAATAAAAAATAAAAGGCCTCAAGTCCACATATTTTCGCTATTTTTCGTCAGGAGCGGATATTTGTTCTCCATGAAATCAAAATGGGAGATGTCCGATGTTCGCAAATTGATTTTTCATTCAGATATTTCGTAACGCAAAAAAACATAACATTTCTTCGAAAAATGAAGCAACGCGATAAAATGTATGTATAAGATGCGCGGGATTCAGCCCGATCGCAGAAAATTGGAATATTTTGTTTCCAGTCGAGGTCATTTTTATTTATTTTGTTATTTTTTATTTTATTGAACTGTCCACAACACAGTGAAGCGTCAGAGGTATAAAACGTTAATGAAAAAACACACAGGAAAACAACAATGAAACAGCAAAGGGCAAAAACCTTTTATCGATAGGAAATGAATCGACTTTGAAGAACAGTTCGAAGAACAGTTTTGTTCCTGCTGCTTGATGGCATTTTCTGGAGAGATGTTCAATTTTCGCTGCTTAATTTGCACAACATGAAGTTGCACAATTAATTAATGCTTCTCTGAAAGATACATATTGATGTATAGGTAGGTACTGGTTTCTGATGTTCATCGAATTACAGGCGTTCGCGGGGTTGACCTTCGACCGTGTGATCGTAAATATCAGAATGGATCATTACAGACATTGCGGCGAATGACTAAGTCATTCTTACAGTCAATCCAAATTAAAGGCTTTTAAAGCTATTGTTCTGTAGTGCTCGAATATGCATCTGTGGTCTGGGATCCTTACCTTGTTTGGCAAGCTAATGCTCTAGAAAAGGTTCAACGCTTTGCTGCCCGCTTCATAGTTAACGATTTCCGTTATACCATCAGTGTTTCTGTTATAATGACCTCTCTCAATCTCGATCCCCTTATAATCAGAAGTGATGAGACCAGGCTGTCGTTTCTCTTAAAAAATTTCAGGGGTCAAATTGTGAAATGAGCGCATTTCATGAAAATCTGGCGAGAAAACATCGGGTAGGTATATCTGAATATGAACTTGAGTCAAATTCATATTCAGATATACCTACCCGATGTTTTCTCGCCAGATTTTCATGAAATGCGCTCATTTCACAGCTTCCAATTCAAAATCTCCTTGACTAAAACAAATTCACACTTTCTTTTCACATTCTTTCCCCGTGCCCTCAAGTCGTGGAACAACTTCCAGTTAGGCCCCCTTTGTTAAACTCTGTCAATTTTTTTAATCCTGAACCAATGGAGTAGATGGGAAATCTCTCTTCAGCATATCACCATTGAATAGTGGTCAGCCTCATGTTGATGTGTTTGTTAGATATGCATTTGTATTTACTTGAGCAAACTAAAGAGAATTGAAAATGAAATTGAAATTCATCAGAAATACCTACATGTATCGAATCAGTATCGTCCAAAAAGATATCGATATCGTGTAAAATATCGATATCATCTAAAAAAGACGTGGGTAAAATGCCATTTCTTGAAAGATTTACAAGAGTGGAATTCGCTCCCTGCCCCCGTCCTCTTCCCATTTGACGGTGGAAACTCTGCGGCTCCATCTGGCGGACACACTTACTCCGGGTAATCTTTATCTGCCTGAGGCTGCTGCGGTGCTAGGTGCGGTGTCATAAATTTTTTTTATCCCTCCTGTGTGATTGTCGTTCCATGTGCATTTTGCCGCATCGATGTTCATTGTTTTTTTTTATTTCACTTTTCGAGGGATTGTTCATAAATTTCGTTCTTGTCTTCTTGTCTGCGAAATGTCTTCACTCTCGTTTCCTATCTTGTTATGTGCACGATACAGGCTAGCAGCCTAAAAGCACTTTATAAAATTCAAATTCAAAGGTATGATTATTCCCTGCAACTAGAAGGAAAAATGAGAACATGCGCATTCAACGTGCGATGAGAATAATCCAAAAAGGCCAGCAGGATGTCCTGCTGACATTGCAAACACAGACAATCCGTGAAGTCACCATTGCACGATTTGTGGAGAATTAACTGTTGGTAAACCTCAACTGGAGGGGTTTAATAACCTTATTAATGCATGACTACCTGCATATTTTACATAAAATGTTTTTATTTACAACGGGAGGCGCAGATCTTTTGTTTTTAGGGCGCCTTATTAGCAAATGGTCTGATGAAAGCCAATATTTCTTCGCATGAATAATATAGGTAGGCCTACTATGGATGATAAGCCAATGGAGTTGTGCCTTTGTCACTTCTGTTGCACAAGAAACAATGAAAAGAAACTTCACTCACTTCTTGAGATCGGTACTCTTGTCGGCCGCAACGCAAGTTTGAAAAAAATCGAGTTTTTAATTAATCCCTGATTTTATACCTTCAACACTGCCTGGTCACATGCGATGCCAAAATTGTTTACGTTTTGGCACACCCTGCAGAAAGATCTGAAAATTAATTTTTTCCGCCATTTGAAATCGGATGTGCAACAAAATGACGCAAAAAGGAAAGGCGGAGATGAGGTTGGGTGGCAAGTAAAAGGGGCATGGCGTGTTGACACGTTGGTTTTGGGCTTGCAGCTTGCCACCGCAAATCCTGTTCGCTGCTCTGCAGAAACTCCCATGGGACACGAGGCGAGATTCACTTTCTGGGCCATGGTTTCTTGATCTTTGCAGTCCACAGAGACGCGTTAAATCAGCGGTTATTTCACCTTTTTCTCAAGGGCCAATCATATTTTTCTCGCGGTTGTCATCCACGTTTTTTTTTTTTTTTTTTTGAAAAACACGCATCAAGAGACTCGACAAGTTGGGTTTGTCGCAATTTTCGTTGCCATGTAAATTGCCCACAAATTACGGTGCTGTGTTCTCCGTGAGTTTTGGCCAGCTCGTTAAATGGGAAACCTGGTTGGGTTGGACATGATATGCGTCACCGAAAAGGGAATCCCATACTCCCCGCTTTAGTTTCGTCCTCATATGTGCCTCCCTTGCGCATAAATTTATGTCCGGTTTTCTTTGCTTCTTCGGTGAAGAGGCAAAACAAGTGAGAAGAATTCACATGAAAACCCGACACTCTTTCGAGGTCATTCAATGTAGGTGAGTGTTTTGTCGGAAACGAGTTTTGCCGGGGAGATCGCGCTACAGCGAACTGCCATTTTCGCTTGGGTCGTGACGGTTGAAATAAAAAATATGGGAATGAAAGTGATGCGCAATGATTATGAGAAGATTGCAAGGCCTTGCGCACCGTCGTTACCACATCATTCGCAGAAGCAACGGAGCGCGCAATCACATAGAGACATAGGCTGACAGGATTCCACCGCTCATCTAGTCGAAAAGACAGTCTTGTCCGGTGGATCTTCCTTCGCGAATCGTCAATCTGATCCTTGAAGTACCTAAACATGGCGCTACTCAGATCTCCTGTCATTGCACTTCTGCTGTTTCTCGCATTCTGCAGTTGTTCTCCGAGAATTGAGAAAAGACAGGCATCTACTTCACCAGCTCCGACAACCCAGCAAGGAAATGACAAACCAGGTATGATATAACAATTCCTTGGAATTCACATTTTACGAATACATCGATTCACTCACATATTAGGAATTTTAATCTTGAACCAGGCATTCTGACACTCTTTAGCGTTTTGGCCTTCGCGGGACCAAGCAGTGTTCTTGTATGTTTTTGCACATTCCTTCATAGAACTAGCGTAGGGGTATTCGTGTGTCGCGGAGCGGGAGATTTCTTCGCGCAGCTACTGCTTTCTGCCGCTTGCCTGCGTATCCCCAATATTGGGCCTAGTCGTGTTTTGCCTTGTGTTTCGCCCTGACTTTGTTTTGCACCAGAGGCAAGATTTTCAAGTCCGTTTGGAACGCGAACATATATTTCATTTGGATGCTTCGAATTTTTTTTGTAATTATTCCTCGATTGACAAATTCATTGTGACGAACACATTTCACCAACAAAAATGACAAAACCTGGATTTTGATTTGTAGATGGTACCTATCTAAAACATCTGACCCCTTGCCCATGGGCTTGGGTCAAAATTACAGAGATGTAGGAGCAGGGTAAAACCATTTGGGGTTGAACAAGGTAAAACGGCAAAAAGTGTGGCCAGTGAACTGCCACACTTTTTTGGTTCATCTTAGACCTTCGAACACCACCCATCGACTTGTACTTGCGCAAGTTATTCATCTTGATCCGAACACGAATTATTGTGAATGGCCAGAATACAAACAGGATGCGAAAGGCATCTAAAGAAAACAAAAACCATGGAAAGTGGTACCATAGCCTCTGCGCATTTCAGAATCAGCTGATTGTGACGTCAATAAAAAAAATCACGTTTTCGCTGCACTGGAGAAGGAAAAGCGTTGCGATGGTAAGCAATCATCGTGCATCGATTGCGTCGCGCGTTGAGATCGGCTCCCCGTGACAGAAAATATGAGCGTAAATGTGTAGGTATTTTAGTAATCCCCCTAAAGCCGCGTCAGAATGGACAGATTTTTTTCGGTAGACTTTTTCAGATCATCTGTCCAAAACAGATTGTCACTCGAAACAATGGGCAATGATAAATGCTCCAATGTTCTCCTTTGCACATTTTGGGAGTGACAATCTGTTTTGGACAGACGATCTGAAAAAGTCAGCCGACAAAAATCTGTCCATTCTGATGCGGCCCTAAGGCCATCTCATGCAATGATTTGGGCCATTTCTGTTTCTCCAGGATACCCACCATTTTTTTTCGCGAAACGTTTGGCATGTCGCAACAACAGCTATGTCATAACATTGGATCTACAATTGGATCTACAATTGTATAAAGTAAAAGCGCTCGCGCATCCCACAATGCAAAAGAGTGATGTCAAAAAATTCGCTCCTCCAGGGCGGCGCTGCTGAAGATTATCCTCAGAACAGACACTGGACCGACTTCAGTGCCAGTGCGGCGCCGTGTTGGATTTTTCCAGATTTCTCGAAAAGTTCCCATCGGATTTCAAAGTGTGTGGGATCGTTGGAAAGAGGACAAAACCCAGAATCCGCATTCCAAATCCCAATATCAATGACACACAAACATGCGTGCAATGCCAGTGGAACGAGAAATGCAATTTTTGCGATCGCAAATATCTTGGTTTGATTCAGCGATTGTTTTGGCTCGGATATCGAAAACGGTAAAAGCTATATGGGGTCCCTCGCGGACTTTATTTTAGAGCATTTAATAACCTTCAATTTCATGCCAAACACGACAGCAATCGCCTTTCGATTTTTGGGCAAACCCGCAAAAAGGTGGCGTCGCGTCAAGCGGCAAAATCGGCCTTTTTTGCCTTTTCGGTCGCGAATTCTTGCAGTTCATGCAGGAACTGGCAGGAAAAGCTTGTGTTTGACGGGAAACTGGCGATTATTTCATGGTCTAAGAGAAAGTCCGAGATAGTACCTACCTACACATCCATCTAAATGTTATGGGTGTTTTACACTGTGGCCCAAAATAAAGTTTTGTTGAAGTTTTGAAATCCCAACAGCCCATTGTGGGAATTCGATGATGTGTGAAAAAAAAGAAAAGCCCACGGAAACAATGCCACAAAAACTGATTAAGGAGACATCGGCATACCTATATACATTACCCATAACCAAAGCTCGTGGATCGTGCACTGATTTGGATTCTCATGTCGTTCGTTTGTGCATGCATGGCTGCAGGCAAGATTATGCGTTCGGTGGGAGTCCGTGTTGCGTTTTATTTTTGTCTGTTTGTTGAATGAAATCGATAGTCGCTCCGCCTGTCCCACCACGCTGTCACACTTTGCTTTTTCGATCGAGGATCAATCAGTTTCCTGTTCCAAAGGATCCCGTCCATGTTGATTACTGAAGACGTGTTGCTCTCAGGGCGAACAATAAACTGGCAAGATATTCCCGCTTTTGCAATTTTCATGTTGGACTTTCGCAGGAGACTCATTTCAGGTTTTCGGATAGCCGTTGGCTGGCGGGTCGAGTGCGAAGCCACCAGAAACTGAATAAATTCTGAAACATGCGAGTTCATTTTGGGTGTTCTGGATGCCAAAATTCTCCGGGCGACCTTGACGAGCCAAAAGCACAAGCCAGTGAGGGGCCAGTCGAACCGCTGGGGGCACTTCTCGACAGGATGGTGCCTCGGATAAACCAAGATCCAAAAAACCGCTGCGTTAAGATGCTCCTTTATTTGTGAACATACAGGCCTTCAGTTAAACAAGATTGGGTGGAAAAATACCTACAGCTCACAATGTGCCTTGACCTCGGGCGGGAGCCCTTTTACGGACACTCTTGGCGATGACGCGATGTTCGACGATGTCCGAGAAGATGTGCAAAACATTGTCTTTCGGCTGTGTGGATATCTAATTCACAAGGCGGAAGTCAACAAATGGATCAAGTGTGATTCTTGCATTCTCTTCAATCTTTCGAACTGGACAAGCCCCCGTTGTCGAGCATTTTCACAAAAATGACAGAATACAACAGAATTTGAAAGTCCTTGTGGCACATTTTCCATATTTTTACTGCGAAATTATATGGACACCAAATTTGGCAAAGTCTGTTGGTCGAAAGTTGGATAAATTTTTGGTGCATAATGAAAAACTAGCTCACGATGCTCTTTTAAAAAAAAATCGCAAAAATAGCTGCAAGTCGAGCGGCCAAAATCCGCCTGAGTTTTTTTATCTTGTTCTTTAATCCCCATTTGATTCTCATGAGATTGCGCGCATGTGTGAGTGATTTCAGCTATGAAATCAAGCCCTCTTAAAGCTGCGTCCTTCCTCTTTCCAATGAGCCTAACTAATCAAATATCCGACGAAAACTTTTCGAGAAAATGCGAGAAATACACTTCGGGTTTTGCATGGCCGTTGATGCGCGGAGCGTCTTTTTTGAGGATAATCTGCAGTGGCGCCGCGCTGCGGTGATATCACTGAAACACGCGAGTGCTTTTACTTCTTGATCCAATGTTATGGCTATGTCATGGTGTCAAGAAAAGAAGGGCATGTGGGTACACTTGTATTGTCGAACGGGAAACTAAATCACAGCGCAGCAATATCGGCTCAGTTGCGTTCGGTGTCATTTTACTGGTTAAGTTGCGTTTCCTGCAGTGTTTTTTTCCTTGCAGCGTATGGAAGAAAAACGCTGCAAGGAAAAAACACTGCAGGAAATGTAACTTAACCAGTAAAATGACACCGAAAGCAACTGAGCCGATATTGCTGCTGTGATTTAATTTCCCGTCAGACAATACATAAAATTTTACTTGCTCGCATTTTGCATAACTTTGAGTGGAATTGTATCCCACAATGAGCAAAAAGAAAATTTTAGCTTTACTTTTCGGGGCCAGGAGCACAGGATGCTTCATTCCCAACGCTGTTTAATAAATAATTGAATGGTAGCTTTGTGGATTTCGTAGAAAGAGCAGCTAATTCCCAATTGGGTCTAGTTGAAGTTCTGTATGTCGCATATCGGGCGTCGTGTTTTGCGGGGCTTTTTTGCCGTTTTAGTGGCATTTTTGGTTTTCAAAAATTTCAATATTTCGTGCAAAGCGCGTCGGCAAACAAGACAGCGGCCAGGCGTCGTGACACACCTATTGAGATTGTCAGGAGGCCCATTTCGGTGTGAGTTGATCAGTCGGTGATCTTTGCTTTTGCCTTTTCAGTTTTTTTCCGCGGATTAAAACATCGGCCAGCGCATCGATTATGATAAGCGCCAACCTTCGCCTCGCAATTGCGATGTCAAAAAGATCAGGCGAAGTCGAAAAGGTTGTTTTTGCACCAGAAAACGGAGAGGAATTCCTCAATTCCTCCTGCAAAGCTGACTGAAATCGAACACGATTTATTCTCGAGCTCGACTGGTTTGAACTGGCGACGTTTCTTAGACGGTATTGCCTGAATTGTAGGTACTGCCCTATCGTTAGCTGCTCATTGCAGAAACCTGTTTCCAACAAAAACACCTCCAAAACTTTCTCACGTAATTACAGAAAAACCGGCTATACCGGCCTCGCCATTCGTGATTTTCTCTTGTTTATAGGTACTGCGGAATGCAATTTTGTTTAGGTACTTTGAATAAATCTGATGGACGAGAGCAACCGATTTAAGAAAGGTACATTGGTGAACATTGGGGTCTTCCTTGCCGTGTTGAGTAAACCATCACTCGCCGTAATGATTAAATCATCACTATGGAGTAAAAGTTCTCTGGTTATCGAACCGACGAGCCTTGAAGAAACTGCAAATTGGTCATTTTATTATATCCATTTCCCATTATCCTCTTCAATGTGCTGTGGAGTTGCTGTTTGAAAACACGATATATCAACTGGTCGTCTGCGTCCATTCAATGACTAAAAACTAAAATCTATTGCTGTGCTTTTGGCTTGGCCACAATGTTAAAAATGAGAGATATTTGGAGATCACTGTCTTATTGCATGTCAAGGAGATTGACTTGACGGCTTTTTCCGTCATTGTTGGTATGATTTTGACGGTTTTAAATATTGAAGCTCAAATTTCGATTTGGAAATAATCATTGAAATTTTGAGTTGAAATTTTTGTTTTATCCTGTTTTTTCCGAACTGCAGTCAAAATGGATGATTCGAAGTACACGGATGATGAGAAACTCAACGGATTGAATAGGCTGCTTGTCGATGAGAAATATTTGAATGCAACCTTCGAATGCATCATTAATGACAACGTCAATTGTGACGGTCCCGGCGAAGCTCTGAAAGGTTAGATCCAGAAGCATTATGGCTGTTCTAAAATAAAGTGGTTCAATAAAAACGCCGCAGCGAAGCTTTAGTTTTGGCTTTCGCATGTCGAATTTCGGCACGATGATAAGTTCAAACCATTTCATTTAGCAGTTCAAACCATTTAGCAGTTCAAATCAGTTCAAACATTTACGAGTTTTGTTATTTTACAACGTTGAGTATCATTCTGCATATTCATCTTTAATCTTGCCTGTCCTTGAATATGCCAGCGAGGTCTGGGATCCGTTCCTTGTTTCACATGCCAGTGTTTTGGAACGGCTACAACGTTGCGCTGCACGCTATATCTGCTCTGACTATAGACGTACATCATCTGTCTCGGCCATGATCTAACGTCTGGGCCTTTGTACCCTTTCCGAGAGGCGCAGATTAAGACGATTAAAACTTTCACAAACAATATTGAAGGGTGGGGTGTGTACAAGTCTTCCATTTTCCTTCAGAGTCAGGCCAATTCCCCGAAGAACTGATAATGGCTATTTCATAGAACAACCCTTAGTTAAATTCAACAAGCATTTTAATAGTTTTGTTCCTCGCACGGTGAGAGATTGGAACATTCTTTTGCCTTCCTCGCCGTTTCTCCAATCGCTGCCAAATTTTTCAACGCCGGGTTGACAAAACGTTATGTTGCGCAACTGCATGCAGTCCCGTCTCATTTATTGCAACATTGCAAGGATTCTTCTTCTTGGCATTCCCATGTTTATTTCATTGATAGCTCTTTCTTATGTTTTGAGTTTTGCTTGTTTTCCGTTTGTTTTATTCATTTGACGTTCGACATAATCGTTGAGATTTATTTAAAATAAAATAAAATAAAATAAAATAAATAAAATAAAATTCTGAATAGAAAATTTGCACTTCGTGTTATTCATGCAGGGGGCTGAGTGACTATCGCCGGTGCCTCACAGGTGGTTCTGAAGTGACAGACCCAGCGGGATTCCAATTATTGTTCAGGCCGCAAGGCCCCTTAGCAGGGGATTATGAGACGAAGTCCCAAATAGGAACTGAACACATTGTGAAATATTAGTGTTCAGTTTGGGTGCTATTTCAGTGTTCCTGAGCGAGAAATTTCTGAAATAAAAAGCTGCCATAAATCATCAACTCTCGCTTTGCAAACAGCCTCAGCTAGGAAACTGTCGTCATACATGCGGACAGAAGAATATGCGACAAATCGCCGACGTTGACTTGGTGAAAAAAACTAAAAAAGCCACACACATTTGACGTGTTACCTCACGCCGGTCTCATTTTAACTTAACTTGACCGAAAGTCAACTTGAAACTCGAACCTAATGGCTGCAAGTTTGCATTGCATTATTCCTTTGTCAATTAATAAAATTTCTGTTGGTCCGCAATTGAGCCTTATTTGATATTTCAGCGTTAAGATATTTGGTATTTCAGCGTTCAGACGAGCATCATATTTGAGCGGGTTCTGCATAATTGCCTCCTGATCAAACATAGTTAATGGTTTTGCCTTTATATTCCACAGCTCGAC
The DNA here is from genome assembly GCA_030068105.1 of Sinentomon sp. SZTP_YWyxl. Taxonomy (NCBI): domain Eukaryota; kingdom Metazoa; phylum Arthropoda; class Protura; order Sinentomata; family Sinentomidae; genus Sinentomon; species Sinentomon sp. SZTP_YWyxl. The sequence goes on from JASGXE010011930.1 coordinate 11,452, forward strand.
TTCCAACAGCTCTCAGAGGAAGATGCGAAGGGTGTGCTTACGATGTCAGAGTAAAGGGCGCCGTTTTGCTTCAGTTCCTGCGAACAAACTTCCCGAATCAACTGAAGAAAATTGTCGACAAATATGCTCCTGGTGCCAGTGCTGATCCTGCAGCTTTGTTGAACCCCTTTTCCTAAGTTTCTTGAATAAGAGGATTACTGATATTCACTTCATAAGCTCTCAACTCACTTCCTCTTTTGATACGAAAGACATCATGACTCTGAATGTTTCGCAAAAGGGTTTTAGGGATGCACCGAACTGCGAGGGTATCTCAGCATCATGCAGTTTTTGCTCGGCTTATAAAATCAATAATTATTCTCGTTCAAAGACACTTGCGAATTTCTCAACTTGAAGGATTCGAAATTCTTGCACAGTTTCCATCACAAGCGGAAATTCTAAACAGTCACGCAATTACTTATACATATATCTATCCTCTGCGACAAAATCGCCATTTTCAAAAATGCTAACGAGGAGAGAAAATCACTTGTCTTGTCGAAACGGTAACAATCTCAATGAGTATTTCGCGCCCAAAACACCACTCTGGGGATTTAAAACTGCTGTGAATTATTTTCATACACGGTTGTGAAGAGTTTTCATATCCTACACAGTTGTGTAAAATGGTCCGTTGTAAAGGTCAACGATTTTTTCAATGCTGAAGATTGTCTGGAAATACTCAATACTTTTATTAAAGTTCGTACGAGCACTTTAAGTCCGGCAATATTACATTTAAAAATTGCCCCTGGATCTTTACATTTGTTTAACTTCACAATTCAAACCTCTCAAGTTCTCAATTTGCGGAATTTGCCGCACAAACGGCTATACATTACTCGTTGATGAAATTGCATGACAGCGATTCGCATTGCATTGGATAACAAACGTGAGTAAACGCTTCATAGTGACATTGACAAACAGAAAAAATACATCATGTAAATGTACTTTTCAGACATCAGGAACATTAACATGTCCTGAAAACACTTGCAACAGGAAAATGAAACAAAATGTAAGATGTTGCTAAAACGTGGATATTTTAAATCTTTATAAAGCAAACCACAAATGTAAGTGTACAAGAATCATTTTTATCAAAATTACATTCAAAAGCAATGATTGAGGACATATTTAGAAAATCCAGCTAACAGTCCAAAGCATCTCAATGGTTGGACTCTCGGTTCAGAAATGCTTCCAGTGCAAATTGGGCACTTTCAGCAGCAAAATAGTTATACAGAAAAATTATTTCATCCTCGTATGTGATAATAGGTAACATGTAAATAAAATTGGGAGCAACACATTGAATGACAAACCACACTTCAAATTGGTTCTGGCTGAGCACAACCTTCGTGGTCCCTGAAAACACTTCACGAGAATTGCATTAGTCTACATGGGTGTTTGATACATTTTCCTTAACAAATCATTTTTGGTCTGGAGCAACAATTCCTCCAAGGCACAAAAATATTCAAACTTTGCCAACAGGGCTTCCACGGCCGAACTCAATTGAAAACAGTTGCAAAGTGACCAAAATATTTCCAACATGTGACTTGGATATCTAAAAAAGTGACCCAAAAAGCAGGTTCTTCCATTCAGGGTGCATGGTTCACAAAAACACTGGTGGTGAAAAGATGATCTTGTTTTTTTTTTCTTTTTATGCGAATTAGCTTCTTGCTCTGTTTTATTTCTTCTGGAGTCAAATGCTTAAATAAATAATTGTTTGTTTTTGTGATGTGATATTTTGTTCAGTATTGGATGGCGGGCAGGGTAACATATCAACTACGAAGTGCTTATCCAAATTCACAGTCACATGTAAAAATCAAATGGAGGATTTGGGAAACCCAGCAGTAGCATTTTCAGAATCAGTTTGTCATTGGGGAACGAGGTCAAAAGCTTTTTTAAAAACCAAAAATATAGCATGAGTGCTGTTGTCGAGATCTTTGGCAATATCATTCTTTAAAAGTAGTTTCCTTATGCCAGCAGCTTTAACCTCGGGTGGTTGTTATTTAGGATGGCAAGTTGGGGAAGGGGGAGCCTACCCTTCTGCGATTTCGCTGCTCTCAGTTGTCAAGTTCCCATTTGGGGTCATCAAGGGTGGATTTCATGAAAGAGTGAAACAATGCAGAATTA
>JASGXE010011931.1:0-14784 GCA_030068105.1 Sinentomon sp. SZTP_YWyxl
TTGGTTTTGGGTAATTCGGCCCACATTTTCATTTCCCAATAGAGAAACTCCCAGAAATAAATCTGCAAACCTGATCACTGGCATTCCATCTTGTACCCATCACAATGATGTACCACAAATTCCAGAGATTTTGAGGTGGAGGAACTTGAACTTTAATTTAGTTTTCGGAAATATCCCAAAAGTGACGCTTCATAAAAAATGGGAAAAATAACATGACAGTTTTGACAGGCCACAAGATTGCTTTCAGACAAAAACAATATCCTGAAATGACTGCAATGTCACTACAACAGCATGGGCCATTCATGGAAAAAGTTGCCAGGCCTTAATCTCCAAACAAGAAAACACCGGATCAATCATAAAGTGAAGGACCAAATTACCCCTCAACCAAATTACCCCACCCCCTCTTTCAGGAAAATCCTGAAAATTGACAGTTTTATGAGACATCGGGCCAGAAAAAGGTCTGGAATATCCTGGCAACGGACTTAGAAAAGTCAGGGTATTGAGATCTAGGAAATGGCTGGCAACCCTGTCTAGGTCAAAGTAGGTGATCTCTTGAGTATATCAGCTGGCTTATGCAGGTCACACCCACTTCTATCATAAAAAGCAAATTGTAGACTGTTGATAGGTAGTTGAATGTAAAACTTCAAGGTTAAAATGCTCCTCTTCAAATTGAGTGATATTTTCCTTCATTACGTGGGTTACCTACCTGCCCATTTGAATGTAAAACTTCCAGAATCTTACATTTGAATGTAAAACTTCCAGACAAATTTCACCCTAAATCAGCTGCCAAGAGGTAGGTAGGTACCTGCCTATCTATCCTATATTTAAGTACAGTGACGAAGACACAACCTATGACTTGTCCTTCGTGATCACGAATGTAAAACTTCAAGCTGTGGTCCCCCTTCGTCACAATCAGATGCTTATTTTCTTTCGTCAGGTTGCTTGAATGTAAAACTTCAAGCTGTGGTCCCCCTTCGTCAAAATCAGATGCTTATTTTCTTTCGTCAGGTTGCTTGAATGTTAAACTTCAAGCTGTGGTCCCCCTTCTCAAAATCAGATGCTTATTTTCTTTCGTCAGGTTGCTTGAATGTTAAACTTCAAGCTGTGGTCCCCCTTCGTCAAAATCAGATGCTTATTTTCTTTCGTCAGGTTGCTTGAATGTAAAACTTCAAGCTGTGGTCCCCCTTCCTCAAAATCAGATGCTTATTTTCTTTCGTCAGGTTGCTTGAAAGTAAAACTTCAAGCTGTGGTCCCCCTTCGCCAAAATCAGATGCTTATTTTCTTTCGTCAGGTTGCTTGAATGTAAAACTTCAAGCTGTGGGCTGTGGTCCCCCTTCGTCAAAAGCAGATGCTTATTTTCTTTCGTCAGGTTGCTTGAATGTAAAACTTCAACCTGTGGTCCCCCTTCGTCAAAATCAGATGCTTATTTTCTTTCGTCAGGTTGCTTGATGTAAAACTTCAAGCTGTGGTCCCCCTTCGTTAAAATCAGATGCTTATTTTCTTTCGTCAGGTTGCTTGAATGTAAAACTTCAAGCTGTGGTCCCCCTTCGTCAAAATCAGATGCTTATTTTCTTTCGTCAGGTTGCTTGAATGTAAAACTCCAAGCTGTGGTCCCCCTTCGTCAAAATCAGATGCTTATTTTCTTTCGTCAGATTGCTTGAATGTAGAACTTCAAGCTGTGGTCCCCCTTCGTCAAAATCAGATGCTTATTTTCTTTCCTCAGGTTGCTTGAATGTAAAACTTCAAGGCAGCATTCCTACTTCCTCATCCTCCTCGTCAAAATCAGCAGGTTATTTTACTATGTGATCGTTTTCAGATTCAGCCAATTTAAAACGTCCAGAGGAAGGTACATACCTACATGATGTGTCACAAACCAGTGTGGAAAACTTGATTGCTCTTAATGCTCTTCTGAAAAGCACTTAAGCGCATGCAAATTGAAATTGGTTACGGCTTCCCTTGATTTATCTGATTTACCAGGCCCATTCTGACTGTCCTCATATCTCAGATAGCTTCATGAGAACTCGTGTTCAAAACTTTTCTTGACACTTTTCATGATGAAAGTTAGACAGTTACCTGCACATGACAAAATGGATGTCTGAAAAGCAAATGTCTTTTCTCATTCTCCCCAGAAAAATTAATTTTTCTCAAGGACAATTCGTAACTGGAACACCATTCATAGGTAGAGCCCTCGAAATTTCGCGAAATGAGAATAAGCACGAAAACAACGAAATGTTATTTTTTCACTTTTTTTCAACATTTCTTCGCCGATTGTGCCTTTTGGAAGCCAGATACATCATTATTTTTACCACGACAAAAAACGAAATTGAGTACCTATTTAGAATGAAATTCCACGAATTTGACCCCTTTTCCACTAAAACTTTATTTTTATAAGCAGTGTCTGTGACTTACCGCAGATTTATCCTTTCAGTCATGTCCATGAAGGGACCAGCGAGGTACATCAGATCAGTTGTCTGATGTAAATTTAATAACTTTGTTCCCCAGGATGCATTCTTAGCTTTTCCAAAATCAGAGGCAATAATTGACCTTGCAGCATAACAATAATTGTTTGGTAAAAACGAAGTGATACTGAACACAGATTGAACATCTTCAAACCCCTTCTGTCCTCTTATTCCAATGTAGGCATCCATAGGCTAGAGCATGAGACAGGTTTCAGCTTGTGTTGTGAATTGAAAAGAGGAGAAATCCAGCCACTTAAAGAAATTTAATTTTGAAGAATGACTATGCTTCTAAATGCCAGCAGACAAAATAGGTATTGAAACGGTGGGCCAGGTATCCTACTAAACTTGGACAATCACATTTTTTTTTGATAACCACCGACAGTGCAAGTTTGCTGCTTCTCCAGTTTTGATTTGGAAGGCCTATTAAAGTGAAAGACCTGCCAGTTTTGCATCAGACCCAAACTCGGCACAATGCGGTTCAACACCCCAGGATCAATTTATAGCCTAAAAAGGCCGAAAACGAGAAAAAACGGAATCCAACTTTTATTTCAACGCTAAAAAACGAAATTTTGAACCTTCAAAACGAAATTGACAAAAAATAAAAACGAAATTCCGTGGGCTCTATTCATAGGACACATGTTAACACACTTGAATAGAGGTTAAAATACACTGATGGAACTCAAATACTCTGCTCTGAACACAACTTTGTTTCTTGACTTCCAGTCTTGATTCAACTCCCACAGACAAACGAATTCAGGCTCGACCTTTCGGACCTTTTTTGCTTGATTGTCGTTTAAATGCTTGAACGTTGGCCAATTTTAAATGTTATAATGATTACAGGCTCTGGCGATGTTTCTCTCAAATGCCCATTTTTGGCAAAGGAGAAATCGTTTGTCAAAGAAGCAAGTGCAGCATTGAAGGAAGATGCAATCGAGCTGTCAGCCGATAAGAATGGTAAGATGGAGTGTGTTCTGAAGTCACTGATAAAAAAAAAAGTTCTTGGTTTACAAAACTACAGGGTGATTCACAAAAACCACTAGGGAATTTCTTTTGTCCTGGCTGACAAGACAAAATTTCGTGACCACGATGTGCATAAAGCCAGACAAACTGTAGCGCGCGAAACTTATCGGTGTACCTATGCTCGCCTTGATACAAATCAGATCATGTTCAAAGGCTCGCCACTGCGTGCCTCTCCGTCTGTTTTTAACTTTTCCTTCGAAGTTGGACGCGATCATCTCTTGCATATTGATTTGTCTGTTCGACAGCAATGGGATGGGCCAAAATGACGCAGTGCGGCTGCGTTCCCCTGGCAACGCAGCCCGCATCATTTTCGTCAAAATCACCGCACCACTGCAGTGATGGTTTCTGCGGTGCATTGAAGTTTTGCTGGTTGCACTCTGTTGTCTGTGCACTGCTGGATCATTTGCGCCCGCAAATGTGGTTGAACGGGGAACAGCCATGCCTTTAAAACAAGCAAACACCTGAGTATTCCAATGCACGCAGACAGGCCCACGTCGAATGGCATGAGTCAGGAAGCTGGAGGGAGGGCATGTGTGGAGTAGACTGGAATAAAGATGATGGAACAGAACATGTCCGAGCGTGTTGTATGATTTGATCTCTCCGTTGTGGAATCATGGAATCGGCAATCGCCATTGTCATCATTGCGCCGTGCTGCAAAGGCCACAGTGCACGAACTATTTTGTCCGCAAACAGGGCTCATGCGTTCGGCTTTCCCTGCCCATGCGTTCGATCAATGTCAAGAAAGCGTCGGTCCCGACTAGTGGTTTTTCTGAATCACCCTGTATTGCTGGGGGTGCAAAACGGTCGCTGTCGCTAAGGGTTGGAAACCTTATTGTTGGTACAATAAGAGAGTGGAATGTATGTATTTGATCCTAGTCACTCTTTCATAGTCAGTACCTAATCCACAGGGAGCAGAGCAGCTTGGCATAAATACAATAATTCTCACCACTGATCATCTGGTGTGTTCTGAGTTGTCTGCTTCTTGTCCATTCTGTTCTCCTCTGCATTGCTCTGCTGTTTTTGGCAGTTTTTCTTTGTTTTTCATTGTTTGCTTTTTTAATACATGTTTTTGACCTACTGATGTTTCGCCATTAGTGTGGACATCTCAAGACATAGGTAGGTAATAATAAAATTGGAAAAATATTATGAAAACTACTTTGTTGCAGCCACACGTTTGGCCCCTTTGCTAGTGCTTCCGCAGCTTTTGACAATGCATGTTTGATTGCTTTGCTTCCACCACTTCATAAGTAGATCTAGCAACTGTAGCTAAAAGGTTGTTCGTAAAGTGCGTACCTGTTTGATCTTGGTCGACAACTTCAGTGGGGGAGGTACCTAGATTTTTGTGCAAGAAATTTCCTATTCTTAAATGGTGGACCAGGTGCGCTGGAATCTATAGGTAAATTCCAATCGTGAAATCGATTGCATATCTTTAAAAGAAAAAAAAAATGGCTTACGAAAAACCGGACACTTGTTTTTACCACTCGCAGTGATTCGGGCAGAGAAATGAAAATGTTCTCTGTGTTTACGCTATTTTTCTCAACTTTTTTTTTTGTTTTCGAGCTTTTTGTATTCAGCCCCATGTATCTCAGCCATGTTTCATGTGCTCTTGTCCAATTTGGTGTAGGTACTGATGTGAAAAACTGTCCTAAAATAATTGCGAAGGCCATATGTGACCATTTTTGCCTCTCATCATCAATTATACCTAACTATTCTCGGGGGGAAGGCGAAAGGAAACGTTTTTCCCGCAGAGGCCCAGAAAAGCACCTGCGACACCATTCTGAGGCCAAGAACAAAAAATTGGCCTCGTCAAAAGTTTTAGCTTGGTTTTTTACCTCTTGTAACTAGAATTTGGCTGCTCTTGCATGGGACGGAACATGGCCTTATTATTTTCCCTAAAAATGGCTGCTGTGGCCAGACCAAATAAGCTAGTGTTCAAGTTTTGCATAGAAGTTGCCTTGATTGGTTCCAAAGAATGTGCAAATGTTTGAACAAAATTGGACAACAAAGAAAAAAATTTAGCAATATCCCTTTACCCCTGTGAAAGCCCTTTACCCTCCCCTTTATCCCTATGAAAACACAAAGGCAGCCATCATGTTCCATGTTGTCATTTTTGATATGTTTCATTTTGGTCTTTTAGGCAACAGGCAGCTAGCTAGGCTTTTTCACTCCATTGTTGTGTCTTTTCTTCCAATAATTCAGGTTTGTTTGTATTGTTTCCTTTTTTATCCTTATTCTCTTGTTGGGCCCATCATATGTTTTATTGCACATGCTGTTTCTTTTGTAGTCCTGCTGACACCAGCATACCATTGCCATTCTGTGTTTTCTTTGCCTTTCTCTGTTTTAGATGGGGAATTTTCATACGAGGACTTTTTCCAACAGCAGCTGATGAAGAAGAAGAGGGAGCATTGCTACAGGGTGTTTAAGAAAGTTCTGCGGATATCTGACCAACTTCCCCGTGCCAAAGAGTTCTCTTGGGGTGAAAGGAATGTCACGGTTTGGTGTTCAAACGATTATCTTGGCATTTCGTCGCATCCGGAAGTAAAAGCTGCAGTCAGGTTTGTTTCTTGATCAGTTTCAGGGTGTGAAAATTATGATGTTGCAGCTAGTCATCGAAAACTTGCATGATTGAAATATTCATGAAAATTACATGGAAATATTCGATTTTTTTGAGCTGGAGCAGACCTCCCTCTGATCAACCACTAGGCTGGATTGGGTTTTAAGTTTACTGGGATTTAAGTCCCATGTTAGGCAAAGATTAGTCCTTTTTGGATCGACTGCCCGCTTTTTTAGAGTTAGGCCTAGCCCAAGAATCATGAAAAATAAATCCATTTCAATCATTTTCGGCATTGGCATAAGACATGCTCAGATAAAATAGCTCTAAACTTGGCGAGGGAGCAAAAATCAACAATTGTGGATCTTGTCAGCCAAAAGAGCAGGATTTTTTAAGAATGGGTGCCAATTTTTACCTTTCTAGCTTGGCTGACTACTGAGAAAATGCATCTAAACTTTGAAAAATGTCAAAAAAAAAGGAAGCGGTGGAAACGCACCTTGGATTTTGCGGATTTTTGAAGAACCAAGCAAAATGTGAAAAAAAGTGGCGTACGTGAAGCGCAACAGCTCCTCGGACAATGAAGCTAGCAAATATGTGTCTCATTGGAATCAGCTGAAAATGGACTATTTGGCAACATCAAAAAGGATAAGGTCCAAAAATCACAAACCTAGGTAAGTAGGTACCTACCTATGTGCCGACATTGTTTTGAGGAAAAATCCACTGAACTGTCATGAAGCAAAAAACTCAGGTTTTGTTTACTCCCATTGTTATTTCAGGTTTTAACTATCTCTTCGGTTACTCCTATATTTGTCATCCTTTCAACCATTTCTTCGATCAGGTACCTAGTCCCATTCATAAAATATTTAACCATTTCTTTTGTTACCTACTATTTATCATCCTTTCAAGCATTTCTTCGCATCATCCTTTCAAGCATTTCTTCGTATCATCCTTTCAAGCATTTCTTCGTATCGTCCTTTCAAGCATTTCTTCGTATCATCCTTTCAAGCATTTCTTCGTATCGTCCTTTCAAGCATTTCTTCGTATCATCCTTTCAAGCATTTCTTCGGTTAGCCTACTCCTACGTATCATCCTTTTAAGCTTTTAGTCTGTTCCTATTTATCATACTTTCAAGCATTTCTTTGTTTACTAGGTACTATTTATCATCCTTTCAAGCATTGGCGCAGATCATGGGGGGACGGGGGGACCCCCTCCAATATTTTTAAAGTCATGAATTGTCCCACCCAATAATTCAAGAGCTGTGAATTGTTTTCGACAAAGCTGAACTGCGTCGAGGATCTTCTTTCCCATATCCAAAATGAAGCCGATTGCCAGATTCTTTTTTCTCTGATAAACCAAAGCAAAAAATCAAAATGAGTGAAGAAATTGCAAAATTTCTTACACTTCTAGGGGCCGGAGTCGCAACTCTTTCGGAGCCCCAACAGCCGCTGGACCCGTTGGCCGATGTCCAAATCCGGGTTTGTTGAATGGGACGTGATGCCGACGGCAGTTCATGAAAATCACGGATGAGGGCGAATGGAAATTTGGCATGGATGACGAAACCAAGACAGAGAATTCTGAATCCTGAATTGAAATCTGAAGTTGATATTATGAAAGGAGTGCCGTTGAGTCGTGTTTGAGATGCGATAGGACTTTCGTGGTTGTTTGGTCGTGTCGTGTTTTTAGCAGCAAATTAGATTTTAAAAGACAACATCCATTGACTGATTTGACGTTGTCTATCTGTTCTGAGGAAACGGGGAATGCAAGGAAAAATGCTCAGATTTTTTAAAAAATTGAGCATTCTGAGCACCATTTGAGGTTCCATTTTGTCAAAATTTCTTCCCTTTCGTGGAGGGGGACACCCCCTCCCTGAACCCATCCCCCGGCGTTGCGCTTCGTACAACAAATAATTTTTCCTCAATATTTTCCCCCAATATTCAGCATGGATCTGCGCCCTTGCTTTCAAACATTTCTTCTTAAACTCCTAGGAATTTATCATCCATTTAAGAACTTCATCTGTAACCTACTCTATTTATCACCCTTTTAACCATTTTTCATTGGTTACACCTATTTGTCAGCCCGTGAACGATTTCTTTTCCATCCTTGATTCTTATGTTCAATTCGTCATTTTTCAGAGAGGCGTTGGACAAGCATGGGGCCGGTGCTGGAGGGACTCGCAACATATCTGGCAACACGCTCTTCCACGAGACACTGGAACGTGAACTGGCCGACTTGCACCGGAAAGAAGCTGCACTGCTCTTCACTTCCTGCTACGTTGCAAATGACTCGACACTGTTCACGCTGGCCAAGGCACTGCCCAGTGAGTGATAAAAAAATCTATCTTGATTTTTATTCAGTGGCAATGTTATCGCCAGGCACCCATCTTTGCTTTGCTTGTTTTTCCAACCTGTTAAATTGTGGCAGCGAGTGGTGTGATGGTAAATTATTGCCCAAATCGTGTTGGGCAATAATTAAATGGGGGAAAATTGGCCTGCCCATGTGCCCAATGTGAAAGCATTTGGCAATTTTCTTTCCACGCCATGCTTTGACAGCTAATGTTTTTCGTAGACTGCCACGATGAGGCCGTATGGTCTGCATCATGCCACAGGCAACAACCCATTGGACCATACCACTGAACTAAAAACCTTGTATCTTATGATTTAGACCTCCTGCCTAAGCCTGAGTTGGATTATGGTTATTTTTTGGGCTGAACAGCTACAGATGTATGTTGGCAGCAGAATTAATGTACTCATACGTGTAAAAATTGCAACTGTCCAGATTTTGTAAAAAATCCATGCTGTAGAAATTAAAGATCCTCTTTAACAAGCGAGGTCAAAATCTGACACCTGTAGAAAGCCTTATTGCAATCTGGTGCTTTAATTTCTGCCGCCTGCATAAGAGTAAAAAGAAAGAAAAAAAGTTTCGGAGGCAACAATTAAATTGGAAAAAAACACATGTATGGGTACATTAATTCTGCCGCCGCTATACACCAACCAGGAGGTTGACAACAGAAAAAAGAAGCTTAAATTAAGAAATGATGAAAAGAAACCACAAACCCCGTTCCAACCGGAAGTTGATCACCAAGTGTTGGTGCTGATTGTGATGTGAGGTTTTACATATTTTAGTACCGACCTGAGTGCAAGATCATTGCTTTATGCATCTGGATTGTCAGGCATTTTAGTCCCCAGTGGTTTCAATTGGGCTTTTGTACTAACCTGTAATTCGCCTGACAAATTAGGATGCCTGAATCTTTGTGACGTTTGCACATGGAGTCATGATGCCAGGTTTATCCATGAAATTGGACTGCTGGTTCTCAGTAGTGGCATCTTTACGTTGGCAAAATAGGCTATTGGTTTGAAATTTAAGTTTTTTTGTCTCGTGAGGATAACTTGAAAATACACAGCACTGGGAAATGAGGGTTCTCAGGGATCCCAGATGAACCTTGGTGTCTTGAAAAACCTCAAATTTGACCAGTTTTGGTAAAAAAAACATGAAAATTGTCGTCCGGCAGATTTCTGCAAACATGTTCTTGCAAGATAACTATGGCTTTAAGGAACTCCACCTCCCGAACCCCCTGCAAGCAGCTCAGTCCTTTGGAACCCAGTTGGGTGTGTCAATCCACACCCCACTTATGTGGCAGGCGAGCACTGGGGTGCTCATAGGTAGAGCACGTTGAAAATGGTGATAATTTTTGGAAATTTCGCTCAAAAGTCTAAAAATTTCGTTATTTGGCGGTGGAAATAAAAAGGCTAGAACCTGTCAAAAACGCATTTTCAGTCATTTTTACAATGTGATTGCTTTGAATTTTGCAGGAACTATACATTGGAAAAATGATGTAAATAAACTGAAGAAGAGACTGAGAAAAGAGCAAAAGAAAGCTTTATTTTTCAAATGTTTTTGTGCACTACGCTTGCCACTTCATTTAAAAAAGGAAAAACACGACGTTTTCGCATGTATATCGTGAAAAAGGAGATATTTCATGGAAATCAATGAATTTCGTGGAAATTTTCACATTTCGTGGAAAATTGCCCTTTCACAATTGCCAGAATTGCCTTTCAGTTGACTGAAATGATAAAGAAATGACAAAAGATGGTTGAAATGGCTGATTTCGTTTTGGCGGTGACTATTCCTTTTCACCATTTTCAGAGTGCTCTACTCATAGGTGTCGCTTCCGTCATTTTAGAAAGCCTTGAAAAACCATTAGGTACAAAACAAGTGGTATAGTTGGCACGAATCAGCATGAGGGTGGGTGACTCAGTGAGAAGACAACGGTGTTGCGAATAAGTCTATTTTTGCAAACAGAGTTTTTGTTTAAAACCATTCAATGTTTGATCAATTCCTTCATCAAATACTTCTCTCCCTAACAAATTCCACTCCTGCACAGTTCTGATCACAAATGAGTATTTTCCAACATCCGTATGAACATTGTCCACACGAAGCTTGAAATCATGGTCTTTTCTCCCCACATAGCATGGTGCCACAGAAACTCCCTTAGACCAGACCAACCACCCACATTGCTTAAAGCTTGATAAAAAGAAACCAAATGTGCCTCGCGTCTTCGTCGAGCCAGGGACACCCAACCCAAATCTCCTATCATCTCAGACACACTATCAAAGGGGTTATATCTGCCAGTGACAAACCGTGCAGCCTTTCGCTGAACACTTTCCAATCTCTCACACAATGCAGCTTGGTGAGGGTCCCAAACCACCGCCGCATATTCCAATAGCGATCGAACCAGAGCTAAATATACTTTCTCGCGAACGCTCTGGGTAGCACAATGAAACATTCTCCTTGCAAAGAATAGTGCTATGTTCGCTTTTTTAACAACATTTTCAATGTGAGTCTTCCAGTTCAATTTCCTTGTTAACGTCACGCCAAGGTACGTACGTAACAGATTCAACCACAGATTCAGGAATGTCCTCACCTCTGACTTTATAAGCACTGCAGTGGTGCTGATTTCGACAAGAAAAACGAATAAGGGCACATTTGCCTGTGTTTAGCCGCATGCCCCAATTCCCGCACCATTCAATCAATTTTATCCAACAGTTTATCTATCAAATTGTACAGAAATTACAGCTTTATGTCTATCCCCCTCATATTTCATCAATTGCCACATGAGAGGGAGCCCAATGGTGGTAGCAAGACGAGTTCACAATTCCTGGGACCGAATAAAACACAAAAAGCAACAGACAATCCATCTGTTGGGAAATAATGTTGATTGCTTAGTTTTAGTTCGAATGTTGATTAGTTTTTGAATGCTGGGTTTTCCACGGAACGGTGCACAAACACAGATTTTTCGATGCTTTGATAACCACGGAAAAACCTTGAAAATGGTTTTCAAAATCGCTGCGAACTCGTGAGTTCTCAGCGATTGTCTTTTGTCGTAAATGGCTTTTTTTTTTAGAGTTGACTGGCTTCATGGCTGGGTACCCTTTCTGTTGCGAACAAATTTTAACTTGAAACTGGAATGAAATGGGTCAATTCTCCTATATCTGGTTGAAATCAGTGTCTGATAGTTCTGAACAACATTGAAAGCCCATGTTTGTGGAAGAATAGGCTTCAGCACTGCCAGAAAATGCTCAAATCACAAGTATTGGCTCCTAGTTATGTATGAGCGAGGTGATATTCATGACATTTTCCAGAATCTCACTATTTTTCTCGAAATATTCCAAATCCAAGTCCCCAGTCTTCCCGCGTGATGATTTTGAATCTTCTCATGAACATTCAAAATCTTTCTGGAAATATTTAGAATGAATTTGCGGTGTTCCGGGAGTTTTGTATTCTTCCAAGGATTTGGGAGTATTCTCAACCTTCCAAGGACCCAATTTTGGGAATAAGCTGAATCTTTCCAGCAGGCATTGGGCACAAGTGGTGTCGCTATGATGACACATCCTAACTAGGCATGCATTCTTTCTCTCTTCCGTCAGATTGTCACATCTTCAGTGATGCCGGCAACCATGCTTCGATGATACAAGGAATCCGCAACAGTGGCGCCAAGAAGTTCGTCGTCAACCACAACGATCCTTCCCATCTTGAATATCTTCTGTCGAAGGCTCCGCAGGACGTGCCGAAGATCGTTGCCTTTGAAACAGTGCATTCCATGAGCGGAGCGGTCTGTCCTCTCGAAGAGATGTGCGAAGTTGCACACAAGTATGGTGCCATTACGTTTGTCGATGAGGTGCATGCTGTTGGGCTTTACGGTGAAAACGGTGCTGGTATTGGGGAAAGAGATGGCGTGCAACACATGATTGATATCGTCTCGGGGACATTAGGTTTGTTTTGCTTCCTTTTTTGTTTCCTTGCAAGATTTGACTTTTTACCCACACTGCAAGCCTTCTTGCATGCAGACTTATCTCACTTACATTTGCTATTAGTTTTCTAATCCTTACACGATGAGTATGGTCAGGCCTTCTCCTGTGGACCTCTAATGAAAGACTGGCTTCAACCCCTGGGGCATTTTGGGGATTACTAATTGATGTTTTTTATTTAATGGGTTTTAACATCCTGGCCCAGTGGCTACCCTTTTTGGCTCTTGACATTTTTACAAAAATGGTTAGACTACCGAGAATGATATGTTTTTCATTCCGAGTGCCTGATCAGCAAAAAACTGTGCATTGAAAAGGGAGTTTGTTGGCCCTATTTTTTGTTGATTGCAAAATTACCCATTTTGCATTTTGATGTGATGGCAAGCCTTTGTTTGGATATTTGTTAGAGCTGTTGGCCAAGGGGAGGGAAGGGTGTGTACTGTGTTTGTGAAAAATTTGCCATTTTTCTGCCGGGGAAATTGTTTGTCTTAAATTGAGGCCTGCGAAAAAAATTTCTTCAACAGCCCGAATTCTGAATCGAAGATCAAAATTTTGACACGGATTTTTTTGCACGTATTTTTCCCCAAAAATGCTGCTCAAATTTTTGTCCTTTCCATTATGTTTGACAAAAACAATATTTCGGAAGCATTTGCATTTGAAACCGTGGATTCTGTTTGCCCTGATTTTTTTTTATCGTCAATGAGCGATCCAGTGATCGGGGTTTGTGTTTTGAATGATATCATCTTTTGCTTCCTTTTCGAATTGGCCAATGAATACCAAGAAGCACGAAATATTCGGCCGAAAATTCAAAATTGCAGATGATGTGAGGCCTACCTTGCAGTAGGTACATCTTTATGCACACACTCGCATGTCGGGGATATGTTCTGGATCCTCCCCGGGAGGGGGCCAGCCCCATCACGGTTTTACCGGAGGGTTAGCTTGTATTCAACCATCATGCTTAATTCTTGCATTTTTTTCAAAAAATAAAGAGGTAAATTGACAAAAAATACTCGAACAATGGATTTTTACATTGCGTAGGTACACACTGTGGCTTCATATTCGTCCTGTGCAAGCTCATGCCAATTGACACTTTGACTTGGGAAATGTCCACTTTGCAAAAAGTGAACATTTGGACCAATTTGAAACAATAGGCGTCTGCTTCAAAAAAAAAATAAAAATAAATAAATAAAACAAAAACAAACAGAAAATTTCTGTTCCAAATAAACGAATGTGCGGGAACTTTTAGTTTTGCAGGCTTCATGCGGTCCTATTTTTTCCAGTTTTTCTATATTTTTGAACAAAAGCTTTTTTTCCTATTTTTTTTCCTATTTTTTCCATGTTGCCTATGAAAATCCTATTTTTTTATTCAATTGATGTTTTTTTCTTAATTCATAATTGTTTCACAATGTTTCATAATGTTTTTTGTAGTTTTTGGATTCGATTCGAAAAGAAAACAAAAACTCTTTTTCAAAAATTTCTTTTTCAAAAAGAAAACAAAAATTGTGTTTCCAACAAGTCCCTTCCTCCGCCCACCGGCAGGGATGGGTAAATTGGAAATTGGACAAATTATACGGACGTATTTACTCACGTATAATACGGTATAAAAAAAAACCAAAAAGACATGTGGCACGTAGTTTTTCTCGTTATTTTTGAGCACATCGCAATGCAAGTGAGCAAGCGGGCCTAAATTAAAAGAGAAAAGAGCAGCAACAGGATAAGTCTTTTTATCAGTTGCAAAAAGAACACAGGCAGATAGCTAGATAGAACGAGTCCCTGCCAAATGTTGACATTGGGCGGTCTGGTCTATTGCTGCTGCCTTTTCCATGCTAAATAACTGTTAACAACTTTTTTGCCATTAGAATGGTGTCATTTTGTGGTCATTGTTTTGTCTGCAAATTTCCACAAGATCAGAAAAGAACTGACCAACAAACAAATTCCTGCACAAAATTTGTTGGGTCTGAATAAAAAAATGATATTTCCTTTTAAATATTTTTAATTATATTGAATATGTTTTAATTGATTTGGCATCAATTATTGTTGTTGGTACCTATTTGTTGGGAACCCAAAATTTTGGGAACCACCTAGTTTTTGCCAACATTTGATCCAGACAGAGGGGTCAAGGCATAATGTGCTTTCATTGTTTGCATTGGGAGCTCAGTACAGTTTTTGGATATTCGACATCCTCTTTAAATTTTACGAATTTTTTTACCTTTGAGCTGCAGTACCTACCTGCCTTAAGGAAATGCTTTTGAAAAAAGGATAACAGGAGTAGTAAGTGGCATTTTTTAAAGATAAAAATAATGTTTGGGAAAACTGGAAAGGGAAAATTGTGTCTCCAAAAACATTTGTAAAATACGAATAACCTCAGAGGAGAGTAGCTTGGAGAATTGCAGGACATGAGAAGTGAAGGTCACATTATTTTTTCCATTTTTGAATGAGTTTAAATTTTGCA
>JASGXE010011932.1:0-13786 GCA_030068105.1 Sinentomon sp. SZTP_YWyxl
TAAAACTTATTTAAAAGTTGAAATTTAAACCCCAGGCATTACCTCATTTTTTGCAGAAAAAGCTGCTCTTTAACATGCTAACATTCTTTTTATTTCATTTGAATAATGACAAGAATAATCAATGAAAGAAGAAAAAAAAACAGTTAACCACTGAAGCCCCGAAAGTGCTTTCAAGTAGACCCCACAAGATTGTATTGCCACACACTACTGTAAAACACATTTTTATATGAATTTGCACCGACCTTTAGACAAATTCTGTTGCTAAATTGGCATTCCTCAATCACACCCATGTGGTTAAAGAGAGAAGTGCAGAGAATTCGGTTCGGTTGGAGTTACAATAACTGCTACCGATATAAGCACTGCTCATAAACTTCCTTCTAAATTTAACAATAAGAATGGTTCTACCCACAAAGTTAGATTTACTAGAAGATGTGTAAAGGAGAAACTTATAAATGCTGTCCGTAAAAATCGTTTGACATTAAAGAAGATTGGTAAATTTGCATTGCTACCTGATAAACCTATTTATGTTAATGAGCATATGAGCCCGATGAAATGGCAAATATTCCAGAAGGTAAAGGCTTTGAAGACTGAAAAAGGTTTCAAATTCCAGTGGTACAGGGGCGGAACCGTCTTCTTGAGAGAAAATGAGTTGTCACCTGTGTACCAAATTAAAACTATGGAAGACTTTGATGCAATTCGTATGAAACTTGTATGATTCTGTTGAATTTTGTTGCCAATTTTCTCTATGTGAATTGTATGTTTTGGAGATATTGTGAGGATATAATATGGATGTTATTAACCCTCATACCGATATCCTTGAACATATAACTTATCATGAGAATGCATCGTTCAATATCCTAGATAGATCTACCGATGACTATTTCACATGCATAATTCTTAACATAAGAAGTATACAAAAACATTTCGATGATTTAATTGCTTATTTGAGTACCTTAGCTAAATTGCCACAGATCATTTGCTTAACTGAAATTCAGATCCAAAACTCGGAAATTTTATCTAATTATAGCATTCAAAGCTATACTATTGAGTACTCGCTTAGAGCTGGCTCAATGCATGGTGGTATCATACTTTATATTGCGAGCGACCTAAACTACGCTGCCTCATCTGAATCACTACCTCACAGCGAAAATGTTTTAGTGGACATATCAAATAGGAACAAAATTAACCATACTGTACGAATTATTGCATCGTACCGTACCCCTTCAATTGGCTATAACGGTTATACTGAGTGGATTCAAACAAAAATGCTTCCACTGGAGGGAGGCCGTGTCACTCACCTTATTCTTGGCGACTTAAATATAAATTTCTTTAAATTCGAAAAGTATCCTCATTTCAAAGATTTCATATTGGACCATAATTTGGTTAACACAATAAGTAGTTATACCAGGGGTTCTCTGCATAGTACAGAGAGCCTGATTGATCCTATTATTGTTGAAAATAATATATCCTTAGACTTTCTTACCTTTGTTGCTGGAACAATCGATCTTGATATCACAGACCATTTGCTAACTTTTTTAAAGGTTCTGTATCATCCTCACCCAGATGCAACTCGCTCTTCTATCACTCAGTTAGATGAGGGAGATGAGGGTGAAAGGAAAAGGTTCCCCCATTTACATGAGCTCCTCTTTTTTAATACCATGTCCTCAATGGTTTGGGATGATTTTTATGATTCACTGGATCCAAATTATTTGGCTTTTGATTTTGATAAGAGATTGCAGGATGCGGTGACCACATCATTGGTCAGTTCAGGGACCAACCGAAGAAGGATTAATCGCAAAAAATATAAGCACTTCAGGAATCCTTGGATGACTAGTGATGTTCTTCACCAGTTAAAGATGAAGGATATAGCCTATAAACAACATAAAAGTGCCCCTCTGGATAATCTCTTGTTGGCTAGGTATAAGGCTTCAAAAAATCGACTGTCCGGAGGGCTGCCAAAGGCTGGATAATCAGTGACCTAGAAGAATGGTAGAACACACAAGACAGAAGAATGGAGTGACAACAATGCCACAATGGGCATGATGAACCTCTCTCTTCTGGAGCTCTCTGGTCTCTCTCGTGTCTGAATCACCGTCACCAATGCGAGGACTGAAATGCAGTTTGTTTGACTTTGCAAAATTATTGTGGATTTTTCTTCGTTTCTTAAAGTTTACATAGGATTTTAACCTCTTCCAGTCCAGAGCGCAATTGGTACATATAGGTGCTCATGTTCCTCGATTGTAAATGCACTACACAAACCAGATAGATAGGTAGGTACACCTGCCTGCAATGCTTAGGTATGCAGTGGCACCAGGTCCAGGGTGCCACTATTGGCACTCCGCTATAGGTAGGCCTACTAGACATGTAAGGTCAGGTCAGACATGCTGCAGAGTGCAGAGGTATAGGCTCAGTAGGTACCTACAGAACAGAATTATTGTGAGAGGAAATCTATCTAACATCGCAGAGATCACTTCATTTCACCGTGTGAAGTGTTTCACTGGTGAAATGCAGTGCGATTCGGTTTCCAGATTGTGCTCTTTGTGATCAATTTCACCGTGATGATCAACAAAACTTTTTTTCAAAAGTCTTTAAGCCTGCAGATCTTGGTGAAATGACCAAGGTGAATATCCAAGTGCTCTCTCCAACATTCTTCGAGGGCAAATTCCGCAACCAGAGGGATGCTTAACCGGTCAAGCCCGGCGCCCGTACACCTTTCGCGCTCAAAAACTGCAACTGATATCCGACTGACGTAAGGTGTACGCACGTTTAAAGCTGTGGCGATTTGCCGAAGTCCGTACACCGTACGCGCGGGAATACCATGCATTCAAATGGGTTTATCGCCGCAAATATGGCGAATCGCGTCGGCTAAACTTTTCATAGTCAGAAAGAAGAATAAACAGCGATCTAGCAGATGTTTATTCCACCAAAATCGGTCCAACCGTTTTAAATTGGCGCAATTTTCAAATTTCCTGGGTTTTTGTCTTTAGTTCCTGTCGAAGGCACCTTTTTTCGTGATCGCGCGACATCTGTCGCCCGCCGAAATTTGAATTTTCGGGAAGTCGAAAGACGTGCGATTTAGCAGACGCTTGTTTCAATCGATTTGCTGCATTCGTTTTGAAATGGCGTCATATTGAAATTTCCGGTATTTTCCAGTTTTTGCTCAATTTTGGTGCGGTTTTCAGTGGTTTGTGTGTGTTTTGGCCAGTTTTTCTTTGCAAAAGTGTTTTTATTGGTTGAAAACATCAAAATATGAGTGATTTTATTGACACAGCAGAAATCTGGCTTGGTTGGGCGGGAAATGCATGCATTCTGCTTTTTCCATTTTTGGAAAATCATTGCAAAAATGATTAACCCTTCACACCCGAACAACGAGCTCAGCTCGTTTTTCAAAACAGATCACCACAGCCAAAACACGAGCCACACTCGGGACCGACTTTTGTACTCCAATGCCGAACAACGAGTGTCACTCGTTTCCAGAGTCTGCTGCACTAACACAATTCCGATAAATTACGGTACCTAATCGCAGTTATTTTTGAATGTTTAATTCCGACAGGCGACGAATCAGGGCGCATTACAGTTTTTAATTCGTCATGATCAGACAATATTTCGAAATTTTGCGTTCGTAGCAAAGTTTTGTAAATTTTGACTGCGCCTCGCATTTTGGTCTGAGTGTTGGGCAGCCTTTATCGCGAAACTGAGACTTTCGGCGGCAGCCGAAAATCGAATGTTCGGAAAGCGGACAAAAGCGTGATCTAGCAGGCACTCGTTTCCTCACATTAGGGTGAACGGTTTTGAAATGGCGGCTCATTGAAATTTGATGTTTTTTTCTAGATTTTCCTCCATCTGTTGTTGTTGTTTGAAGCACTTGGTGGGCGCATTGACTAGTTTTTATGCATTTCCAGTGCTTCATATTGTTCAGAAACTGTAAAATTGTGATATTAACAGTGAAAAAGTCAATAAATATGGCGGGAAGGGTGTAAAATGATGTGCGATTTCTGTTTTTTCGATTTTTGGAAATTCTATGTATTTATTAATTCCGGCAGTGGGGAATGTTGCATATTCTGAAAATTTACGTGAATTGTATCAAAAACCAAATGCGAAATTCCGAGCTTGAAGGGTTAAAAATTCGAGTGAGAACACGATTTGTCGTGCTGCTGATTCGGAAGCATACCTACTGATCAATCTGGTCAGCACAAGTGCCCCCAAAAAGGGCGTGTAACACGCCCTTTTTGGCTGCGTGTTGGTCTTTAAATGTTGTGGGTGGATGTTGAAATGTTGGAAATCTCAAACTGGTGAAACCTGAAGCCTCTGCCATCCACCATCCACCCAACACATTTGCTGCTGGTGGAGCTGACAGGAGCGATGAACAATAAAGTCAGTGTACGCAGCATCGCCAGTGCCATGTCTGTCAAGGTGTTGTGAAGTGGATAGCACATTTGCCTGTTGCACCGCATGTGGGGTACGTCATCCCAGTTTTGGGATGAAGGCCCTGTCTTGTTTTTTTTTGTTTTTTGAAATGGGCTGCAATTATTGTCGGTGGCCTACCAGTCGTGTGTGCCCGGAAACGTGGTTTTGTCATCATATAGATTGACCAACTTGAAACACCATGCAAGCTTTTCACATTGTGCGAAATCTGCTGCTGCACAATTTAATCGTGCACATTGTTCACTCTTTTGTCGCACAAAACTGGTTTTCTCAGTGATCTCAGTGTGAAATGCCCAGAGAGTTTTTAAGCTGTCGATCCATACTAAGTAGGTACCTACCTATGCCTGTGGAGGTAATGGTTTACCAACCCCCAGTTAACGTTTCCACAAACCAGGCACAGCTCTCCAGCCTCAGAACAAATTAATCACTCACTGTTATACGTCACTGTAATCTTCCGGGGGACATTTTTTCGCTCAAGGACCACACATTGATCCACCACATGGATAAGTTGCCTGGCATATATTCTTATTTCCTTTTGCGTGTTTTGATCATTAGTCAAATCATTCTTCTTTCCCCCAAGACACTCAGCCTGTTTTTACCACAAATGTGTTTTGTATTGTCAGGAAATCTTTTCTGTAACTAGAGGAATTTGGGGCTAATCCTCTTAGAGGATTAGCCCCACAATTTATCATTAACCATCAATCTTATGTTAATTTTATGAGTTTGATTTGTATTAACCATAGGGTCAGATGGAGTAATCCCGACCACTTTTTGCAAATTTGAACTTCACTGCATTTTCGTGAGAATGGGAAGAAATTTATTTCAAAACCAGTAGGTGCCATGAAAGGGTATATGCAGGGCTGCAAAAAGTCATTTGGAGTCCTGGAGCGCGGATTTTGGAGCCTGGTCAAATTTCGGCCGAAGAGCTTTTTTTCTCATCAGTGCACGTTTTGATCCCGGCCGAAATTTCAAAAGCTTTAGGTACTCCACTCGCCAATTCTCCATTTTTTGTTTTTGCCCACCGGCACATTTCGATCCCGGTCGGTCCACATCCTGGGAGCAATGCTACCGTGCTCCCGACTTTTTGCAGCCCTGAGTACATGTCTTGAGAACATCCTGACAAGTGCTCCACTTCATTGCTGCAACAGTGTGTGGAAACATTGATGGTCGGAATTACCCCAAACGTTTTTCCATTTTTAGGAAAAGTTGGGGTAATTCTGACCTAGTAGTGGGGTAAATTCCAACCATAGCTTTCTCCTTCCTGTTCCACTGTATGGTTGTCCATTTGGGGCAAATATGACCAAAAGAGGTCTGATGCTGACATAGGCAGTCTTGCGGCATGGTCTGAATTACACCACCAGCCAGAAAGTAGCATGGTCGGAATTACCCCACCAGCCAGAAAAATTAAAAAGCATAAAAGAGATAAGCAAATGACTGCACACATTTTCCTTTCACGGTCATTTCCTTCTTCCTTGGGCAGCCACAAAACAAGAAATTCATTACAATCTTCCAGGATTTTTTTTCATAGGCCTATCCTGCCTTTTTCTTCTTGGCCAGAATTGCCCTATGTTTATGTGCCATTCAAAACACTAGGTCGCAATATTACCCTAACTAGCCGGTCGCATTTACCACGACGGTCATTTACCATGGGGCAAATGCGACCAGTAATTCACCGGAAAACTGCAGAAGAAAGACATGTTTTGACACTTTAAAATGATTAAACACCTAACAAAATTCTAATCAATACAATGGCACCTGTTCGGAACATACCGCTTATTGAAACATTGGACTGCAGTCCGAAGTGAAAAAGAAGTCAAATTGTGAGATTTTAGTTTCGGTTTTCCAAATTAAATTTTAGCATACTAAATCTCCCTGAAACAAGATATGTTGAAAAAAGTTCGAAGAACAACATGAAAATATCACAATTTGGTTTTCTGCAAAATACAAGGTCTAGGTACATGTCGGTGGTCAGGTTTACCCCATCTGACCCTATCTGATGTTGATTTCTTGCTCCACATCTTCTTTCTTTATTTTTATATTTAGTTGGTGAATTCTTGGAGAAGGCAAAGGAGGATTTTGAGAAGAAATGGCAAACACCGGCAAAGGTAATTTCAAATAATTGTTATTTTTAAAAGTGAATGTGGGTGTTGTGTTTGTTGAGGTCACCATATTCACGGTACGGATATCGACAATTCAAAGTTGGAAAACCCAGAATGAACAATTGGAAAGTCAGACGTTTATACTTAAAAAGTCATGTCGACATCCAAAATTTCAAGATTCGTTGCGACATAACGTGCCTGCAGTGCTGAGGACCATTTCTGATCACATGTGTAATATCCTGCATATGGTTAGGTAGGTACCTACTCTCCCTGTCCGATATTGTGTACAGCACCAGAGAAGCGCAATGATTGCACATTTGGTGGGTTTAAGGGCCCATATCTTAGGAAGGGGAGGGTCACAACACATTTTGGCCATTGAACAAGTTTGATTTGAATAGGCAGCAGTAACCTGTTTCTGCAGTGTACTGTGTAGTCAACGTTTTTTGAAACACCCTATTACAATGTCCTTGTTTCTTCGAACTTTGTTGTTGGTTAAAGCACTTTCGTCGTCCTATGGGATGCCTAAGCATTAACCTCATTGAATTGAAAAGGGTCAATGTTTAGAATTGGCAATTGGATGCGGAATGGATGACTTGAATACCTCTACTGTATCTTTGGTCTTGAAGGTTGATACCTCTGTGAGGGTCGTCAACAAAATCTTGCGTCAAAAGTCCAGCTGAGCAAATTAGGAATTTGTTCGAATGTGTTTTGTCCAAATGAATTTTGTGCCAAGTTGGTTTTGGTTCGAGTGGCATCAGGTCGAATGTCATATGCTTTGAAATGGAACTGGATGGAGAAATTCTCAAAGTTTGGCTGTTACTCCTTGGTTCTTATGCTGTTTTGTTTTTTTTTAGCAGCGGTAAGGTACCTATCGTATTGCTAGCTGAATTAAAGAGGGTGGGTCAGAATGAACCTTGAAAGAACATCTGAATACGATTGTCCAATTTTTTTTCTGGGTGACTTTAATTAAATTAGCATTTTCAAATACATTTTCAAATAAACCAACAAAGATTAAGCTTGCAGAAAATGTTTCGGAAAAGTGATCAAAATCATTTCATCACAATTCATTTTTGGTTTTTGAATTTGACTGTCGGAAAGAACAAAAAATTCCACTGCTGTTTTCACCAATTATTTAGCCCAATAAGTGAACGCTTGGGACCAGATGGTTCTCTATTTGCACAGGATTTTGAGAAATAGCAAACATTTCATTCCTTGTTGGTCCTAAAATGTTCTTACAGTTAAAAAATATTGCTGAGCAGGGCTGTCCATTTCAGGTTTTTTTCAGAAGGCTCAAGGTATGATCATTACTTAGGTACTGAGACTCGCATAGCCGTATTTTGAGCTGATGAATTTCAAATTTTTTCTCAAGTATTCTGACAGTTCGATTTTGTCAAAATCGTCAATTTCATGAAGGACTTCGACTGATTTTTGCCGATGGGTAAAATTGAAGTTGCTGGCATGAAAAACAACAAAGTGGATGAATTGTTCACATAAAAACAAATGCATGGCAATAATTACATGGCGTGCCCGAGCATTTCGGAAATAAGGGACCTTCCATTGACACAAATGAAGCCTGTAAATTGCTCCGTAACCTATGCATTTACTCGCGGATACCCCAAATTTCAAATACTGGCAAAAAGAAAAGTTCATTTGATTTTGAGAAATTGGTAACAAAATTTCATTCCATGTTCTTGGCAGTTAAAATATTGCTCTGCGGCGCCGTCCGTTTAAGGTTTTTCTCACATTGGGGGGGGGGCTTTTTCAGTACCTATGTATTCTACGTGTGGTTTTCTACATGACCATTTACTCGTAGGTAGGCGTACACAAAAATTCATGTGCGTGTGATTGTGAGCACTGTTGTCTGCTATATTCTGAATTGCGTATGCCGCAGAAAACAAATGCAGAAAAATATTTTCTATGTGAGTGTTTTACTCACGTAGAATTGTGGCATTGTGGGGCTACCTTTAGAAAGAGCCAGAATATGTATGGAAAAATCTCCGAATAGTCTATCCCAGTGTAAATGGCATGCAGCAATGGTTCACAGCAATATCAGGATGCTCTGCATAGGTACAAGTTGATTCCCAGCAAGTGTTATCTTTTCAGACATTCCTACCAATCTGCCCTTCCCAAACAGAGAAAATGAATTACCAATTTGAAAAAAGAGCAGTGGAAGTCGTGTCAGTTTTCAAAAATTTCAAAAGAAAGTCAGGTCCTGCAATACTTGGATGCAAAGAAGTACCAAACCCATTTTTTATTTATGCATACTTACAGAATACTGCCAGCCTGGATGACTTTGAACGAATAAAAACACTTGGAACAGGCTCGTTTGGGCGGGTAATGCTCGTTCAGAATAAGAAGGATGCCAAAGATTACCATGCTATGAAAATATTGGATAAACAGAAGGTGAGACATTCTGATGCAGCTTTAAGTAGATTTTTTTGCAGAATTTCTTTTAACTTGGGGTGTTGTTTGCTGGGGTGGGCCTGTCAGGGGTCAATGAAATTTCGGTTTTTCAGTGACCGACAGGTGACACTTTCACTTCACAGACCATTTTAGCCTGAAATCATATTTCCACCTACGTACACGTAATTAGAGAGACATGAAAGCTACCTCTTGTGTTCTTTGCGATGAAAAAAAATCAATAGGAAAGTGCAGAGATCATGTTTTTGATGAATCTGGTTTTTGCTGAATCTGATTAAATTTGCTGAAAAACTTTAACATTTTTTGTCATTGCGATCCTTACCATGTTGTTGGTACAGGCAAAGAAGCAATAATGTACCCATAAATGGGAAACTTTTGTGTTTGTTTACAGGTGGCAACAAATGGTGCATTGTTTGTTTGCTGGCACAATACTTTTTTGTCACAAGAATAACCATAATCTGGTTGTTACGCACGCACATGCCAATTATGTTTACACAAATACAATGCACAACAATGTATACACAAACTAATAAAGCATGTCCCACGTTTATGGGTACATTATTGTTTCTGTGACTGTGCAACGCCCACAGGCCAGACATCCTCAACATTGAGGGGCTGAATTGTTTGGGTTGACATTTGCTTGGATTGACTCTCTCTCAGGCTGAGAGTCAATCAAAGTCAGGACTTTGCACCATGGCATCTGTAAGCAGCTTTTTTTCTCCGAAGCACAAGAAAGCAAAAGATGATAACTGGACAAAGAGATTATAAAAATGATAACTGGACACAGAGATTGGATAATGGAAATTCTTACAAGCCAAATGGTTTTGATGGCTGCAGAAGGTAGGTACTCAATTGAAATGCCTTTACAAAGAAGCCATTTGAAAAAATAAGTTGAGCACCTCCTTCAAGATTCATTCAATACCTACTAAAACACTTTGCTGGATCTGATATGAAATTTGTGCAATTTGCAATTGGTTCATTAAACAAAATCCAGTGAGATTTTTTATTTGCCAGACTATTTTTTTTATCCTTTATTGGTAATCCACCTTTTTATTCATTTATTTTCAGGTGGTGAGGCTAAAGCAGGTGGAGCACACATTAAACGAGAAGAAGATTCTCCAAGCAATTAGTTTTCCTTTCCTTGTTAGCCTTAAATACCATTTTAAGGTAAGTGACAAACCAGTTCTTTATTTATTTTTTCATTTTTTGACCATTCGTTTACCTATTATTAGGCCCATGTCTTCATTGCCATTTACATTTGACCTGCTTTTGAAAATGTCCAGACACAAGATACCCACCTTGCCATGGAAATGTTCCATGCACAGTGACCACGCAGTGACCATTTTCACACTTGCAGCCGAAATGTCAATTTGAGCGTTACCTAGCACCAGTCTCTTGATTAAATATCAGAATTGGCAGAAATTGATGGTCATTTGAGCACAATATTGGTAGGTAATGTCCGACATGTTTGTTTGTTTCCAGTGATTAAATAGAGGGGGTACGCAATGGTACCGAGTACCACTACTTCTTTTTGTGGGGGCTCAGCGTACCACCTAAAAAGCACCAATTGCAAAGCACATGTTTACGAGCATACCACCGCTTCTTATTTCACAATTATTTAATCCCTGTTTGTTTCCTTCGGAGTTGTAAAACAACTCCGTAGGTAGGTAGGTATAGCCAAAATAGGTGGGCATCTAGTTATAGAAGGGCATGTAAAAAGGACATGTGTGACATTTGACTGCTCTCCTGTGAAAACAGCACGAGCATTTTGAATTTTTTTGGCTTAGGTAATTGTTATTTTTGTACTTTTACGAGGGCTCCTCTTACTGGTGTAAAGAAAAGGTGAGACATTATTGATAGGGAGTGTTCCTGTTCCTTGTTTCATGCCAATCGAAATTAATCAGTAAGGAAATGTGCTCCGAGCCCCCGATTCCAAGATTTAGCACTCCAAAGAATTCTGTTGCCATGGCAACCAAAGTTTTTGGGGGTCATATCTTGGAAATGGGGGGTCAGATGACATTTTGTTACTGGACCATTTATTTTGTTTGTTCTGATCAACTCCTTTACAAAAAATGAGGGCGACGAAAATGAAGTTTTGCTTTCTCGACCCCCGTTGGGTCCTTATCGGGGTAAACAGTGGGAAAAATGAGCTGCGATTCACGTAGGATATTGTACGGAAGGAACAGGACCTTGATATAGATTAATGCATTACCTACCTGTATCAGAAATTTTCAGTAGGCTTGTTTAGATTTTTCCATGGGATATCAGACATGCACCTGTGCACTACCAGAATTCCGTCAAGGTGGGCACATCCTAAAATGTGAAAAAATGAAATTTCTTTGCAAGGTATGCTTTCCTCCTGATACTTCGCTATTTTCTGAGCATTTTGGTCCAAACGTGAGTAAAATCCGTTGACATAAATGGCTTCACAAGAGCAAATTTCACTATGCAATGCAAATGCTTTTTAACAAATTTACCAAAGATGGGGAGCTCGAAAGCCCTGCTTTCATTTTGATTTCCGGTAAAAAAAAATCGAGTAAAATGTATGCAAGGTGAGTCACCTCGAATGTTGGTTTTTTTCGATAGCATTTTCTGCAAAAATGGCTGCTCCTGCAATTGTGGCGCCATGCAGGTTTTGGAACCTGGCTCCGTTGCGGTTTGTTTGGATCCATTGGGCTCTTCCTAATTGTCACCCCTATGCCATTTTTGGAGAGGGGTGTTTGGCTTGTTCCCTATGCAGCATTTATTTTATTATCTCGGAACTGTGCTTTGGAGGTCTATGGTTTAAATCAGCGTTTACTAAACTGCGCGCCGCGGCGCACCGGTGCGCCACGAAGCAAATTGCACTGTGCCGCCAAGACGAAAAAATCTCAAAGTTTTTTCCTGTTTCAGAGGTCAACGTTCAGTTCAAGTCAAAATGAAAATCGGCAAATGTTGGGTACAGTTTTCGACAAATTCATGCACGTCGACAGCATTTAATCGCAAGAAAATATTTTTCCAGCCGTACATCATGAGATTGAAAAAGGCTGTGCATACGAAACTCGACTCAACAGTGAACAGAATTTGGCAACAGCTGCCAAAGTTGGGCTTTGAATCACCCCGGGGGTTGTGTGAAAAAATGCTGTTTTTTGACAAAAGTGAGCATTCTGGGCACCATTTGAGGTTCCATTTTTTCAAAATTTCTTCCCCTTCTGGGAGGGGGACACCCCTCCCCCAGCGTTGCGCTTCGCGCAACGCTTCGTCGGGGGCGTACTTTTGTTAGGTGCGCCACCTGCGATTGCAGAGATGCCAAATGTGCGCAGTGTGTTCAAAAGTTTAAGAACCACTGGTTTAAATTACAGTTGTTCATTTCCTTATCCTGAAGGCACCAGAAGCAGTCCGAAGCAATCCCACCCCTTGGTTACCGTTTTAGGGATAGGTTTCTGCCGTAGGGGTGGAAACGTCGGAGACGTGTATTTTCTGCGGGAATGCATTCCTCATGCCTCATGTGATGTGGCCCGAACCCTCCGTCTCCTTGCAATTCGGTGAAGTCACATTTGGGGGTGTCTGAAGGGGTGCAAGGGGTAGTTTGCGATATCTTGGAAACTATGTGTCGCAGGTTCATTGTTTAAATTCGAGAGTTGGGTCGGTATCAATACGTCAGATACAGTCCTGGTCAGTTTCACCCCTTGTGTTTCAATCTGATGGTAGTATTCCACCACCGTGAATGTTTCGACGTAAACTAGTTTTTGAGGGTTGAAAATAATTCTTTGTGGCCGCCTGGATGTGTCGGCGGTATATGTCGCCAAGGGTATGTCGGCCCCATAGGCGGTAAGATACAACTTTTGAGGTTGCGAAACTGCTTCTAGTAACCCCACCCCTTCTACAACAATGAGGAGTGGATTTCTACAACAAAGAGGGGTGGCTTCCGGATTTTGCCTTTTTTTTGGATCGAGTGTCATTCTGCTGGACTTACCTATTTTATGTGGGACAGGCCCAAATTCCAGCATCGGGTCAGCTGAGGTCTGTTTGAATGTGCCCTAAAAACGGCCAAGACTCTTGTTCATCGGTATGACGTGTTGGTGCGATGCAGCAATGGGGGAATAAATTCCATGATGTTCATTTGTTCCAAAAATATAAAAACTGTGCTGCGATTGCCAAAGAGAAGTTAAAATGGAACATCTTTGGAATTTACCTGCACCCCAATCCTTCATCGCCCTATTCCGATAAACAGTCTTTGCAGGTCTTACCTATGGCACCCACAAACGGACCTCAGCCAACCTGCCGCTAAAACTTGGGTCTTTCCCCCATAAAATAAGACCAGAATGACACTCCACTCAAAAAAGGTGAAAAAAAGCCCTCGCTGTTGAAATGCACCCCTCTTTGTTGTAGAAAGGGTGAAATTACTCGAAGCCGTTTCGCCACCTCAAAAGTTGTGAGTAACCCCCCTATGGTGCATAAACCCATCCATACATCCACAAAGAATATGTTCAACCCTCAAAAACAAGTTTACGCCCAAACATTCACGGTGGTAGAAAACTACCCCCCAGATTGTCCTTCTGCCATCTTTGCGGTCGTATTGTGTAAAGAATAAAGATTGAAACACAAGTGGTGAACTGACCAGGAGCACGTCTGACGTATTGATAACGACCCAATGAACAACTAACTCTTGAATTTAAACAATGAACCCGCAACACACACTTTACAAGATATCGGAAACTGCCCCTTACACCCCTTCAGACACCTCCAGATGTGCCATCACAGAATCGCAGGGAGACGGAGGGGTCAGCCCCATCACATGAGAATGCTCAGCATTGTTCCAAAAAGCAAGGATTTTTCAAAGGTGGAAAAACAATTCAATG
>JASGXE010011933.1:0-12786 GCA_030068105.1 Sinentomon sp. SZTP_YWyxl
ATGACCTTCGGATCTGTGCGATGAAAATAATTATTTAACCTCAAAGTTTGTAGTTTTCTTGCGGAGATTTGTGGAAAAAAACTGGACTAAAAGGAAGTATACATAGCAAGTGGAAAATGAATAGGGCAACTTTTTTGAAATAAATTGCAGCCTTAAATCCTGATTTTGTCTTTCGACCCCATGTCGCCCAATAAAAAACCTTCATCTTTTGGACTTCCTTGTGGTTTCCGATGCTTCATCTTCAGATGTTCCTTATTTATTAATTTTAGCGGTTCTCGTTCTTGGTTTTTGATTTCCCGATGGAGATCAAAAATATAGAAATTGCATCCATAACAGAGATGTTAAGTTGCGGAGTTTGCGGAAACATGGGCGGATAAATGACTGAAAAGGTATTTTGGTTTAGGTTTGCGTGATGAATGATGCATGAAAACCCTCCATTAGATGAAAAACCCCGACACAGAGACGACGCATTCGCACCAGCCGACAACTTCCACATCTGGCTTTTTCTCATTGGCTTCTCAGGTGAGAAATTCATCTCTGAATCACAATCACGGGAATTCTCCATGTCCGTGAATTTGCCTCCTCCCGGTTCACTTGTGCTGCGTTCCTGTTTGTTACTGATCGTTGCTGCTGCGACAGGGGCTGAGAAATTCGCCCCTTTCACGAGGGGGCCAACTTCATTGAGGTTGGCCTCTCCCGGAAGTGTTAAAATTGCCCCTCGGACTCGTCACGGCATTCATTAATGCAAACGTCACTGCTGTTGACTGCCCGAATTTGATTGTTACTGACAGCTGGGGCTGCACTCCTTTTACGGCGGGGGGGGCAACTTAATTGTGAAGTTGGTTCCCCGGTGAGTAAAACAATTTGCCCCCCCCCCGAACTTCGACCTTGGCATTAGTAAAAGCATAACCTTGCTGCTGTTTACTGACTGCCCGATTTTGATCGTTGTTGCTGCAACGGGGGCCGAGATATTCGCCGCTTTATGGGGCCCACCCTCTTATGAGGGTGGGAATATCTTGAATCTTTAAAAGAGGCGAATATCTTGGCCCCCATTGCAGCAGTAAGGATCAAGTTCCCCTCACCGGCTGATCACGAGACTAACTTTTCGACCCCAAATGAATAACGAGAAAAGTTTTGTTTTTAAGACGTCCAAGAAGGTAATTGGTGGCATCCAGTATCGACTGTTGCCCCTGGGTGCACGTTTCCGATTATTGGAAAGACTGAGTGTCAAGATCAATGGAATAAAGATGTGATGGATTTAAGATGTGATGTAATTTCCTTAAATTTTAAGTCGAATACCTACATAGTTGATGTAAATTTCCAACTTGATATCCACACTGCCATTGATGCCCATATTACTTTTAGTTTATCACCGGAGCCTGCGAAAAGCCCAAATTCTAAAACCAAACCCATCATCATCTCACACCACGACCTCCTGTGCTGATTCTTTTGACCAAGATCTCGCGGATTGGTTGGCATCCGTTCTATGATGCCTCTTCTAGCTCCGGAATTCCCTCGTTAGCAGACGACTTCCCTTAAACAGACGGCAATTCCCAGAAGAAGCAGACGGGAATTCCCTCGCAGGCAGACGAATCCCCTCGTAAGCAGAAGAGAGTTTATAGGGGTGACGGTTTTCCCTTTTCTTAAATGAAACCAAGCAAATTTGTTGGCCACTGTGGAATTCCGAGTTGCATTCTGCTTTTAATTCCTGTGGTCTTAAATGATACTCCAAAATGAGCAGGAAATTTCTCAGGCAAAAAATTGGAAGCCAACGTCTCAACACAATTGTCGTCCTCTTCTATTTCTACTTCAATTCCTGATGGTAAGGAAGGATCCTTTCTCTTCAGAATCCTTCCAGATGCGTGTATCCGTGGTTTCCTTCTGCGCCTTTCGTTCGAAAATCAATGTTTTTCTGCCAAGTATATCGGCACCTATAAAACTGAACTTATGTTTCAAAAACTTTTAAGTGATACTGAATCTTTAACAGCGACTGAAAGGAAAGACTCAATTTGTGCTATACAAGTTCATTCATTATCAGAAAATCTTATATGTACTTTGTACTTTCAAATTGATTGCTAATATCCAGAAATGTGGTTTAGATGTCGGATAATCGATAAAATGAATAACCACATATTTTTTTCTGTTTCAGGTTAGAACACTGTTCGTGAGTGGTCTACCAATGGATGCAAAGCCAAGAGAACTCTACCTTTTATTTCGAGCTTACGAGGTTGGTGCTTTGTTTAACATTTATTATGCTTAATAAGGGTGTTTGTTGGTTGGTTAAAAATAAAAAATCAATGTTTTCGGTCGATCAATAAAATCAGTCAAGCCATCACGGTTAACCGAACCAGAGCCCATTTCACCGATCGAATTGTTGACCAGTTTGCGCCGAATTGGCTTGTAACGTGTATGCATATACCAAACAGTATAATTCCAAAAAAGCCTATATCCAGAGCTAGGTCCATTGGTCAGGCATGTCAGGCTGGGGCTGCACAAACTTATGGCACGATCCAAATAAGCGGGCCAGGAATGAAGAATGTGCGGCAGTATCAAAAATCGCATGCATTTTCCGCGTTTTCAAATTCTGGGCCGTTTGCTCCCAACAGCGGTAGGCCTATACCTGTTGGGGATGCGTTAAGCATTGCGAGTCCGAATATCATAGTGGCAATTAGTTTCTGCATCTGATCTGCCTTGTTGTTCAAGTCATGTCTTCTGCCGGGAGGTGAGCTATCAATGTCTCTGACTTATGTGTCAAGCTACGTGTAAATTCTGCTTGTTTAATCAGTTTAAATTTTTACTTTAGGGTTATGAAGGTTCACTGTTGAAAATTACCAGCAAGAACGGAAAAGCAGCTTCGGTAAGTCGTGGGTCTGCGCATTGATGATTCTAACAAATCTGATCTCATCATAGTTAAAAATGTGTCGGAAGATAGCAAATTATAAATGGTAGCTGAATGAACAGGAAATGGGCTAAAAGTGCAAGAGGGTGCATCAAAAATGGTGTAACGAAAATGGGAGACAATATCCTATGTATATTATCAATGGCACACCATATGCCATATACCTACCAATGGCATGCCGCATCGAAACAAACTGATCACAGTTAGCGTAAATTTGGCAAAATACGTTTTATACGGAAAGATTCAAGCATTCAAGATAATATACAGGAAGATTTTTGCTTGAATGTGGATCTTTTCATTTTCGAAGACGGAATCGTTCACATGATCTGTAAAACACGAACTCACCCGAATTAACCCACAGGCCATTATAGTCTTCTGTGTGGGTGCAGTAAAGACATCGAACACTTCAGCATGATTTCATGCTGCAGTGTTTTGATGCGAAACCACACAGCAGAAAGTTGACATTACACTCAATTGCGGCGCGTACATGCCTTCTGTTTGAAAATCTGCGATTTTGTCACAAATTTCTTCCGGCATCGCAGTCATTATGAACAAAAAATAATGTGATTTTTTCTCAAGTCCGATCATATCTGGGGGCACACTCGTAAGAAAGAAATCATGTGGAATCTTATACTGCAATTCAAGACATAATATTTTGGTGATACAAAAAACCAACCGTGAAGCAAATTGCAAAACAAAGAATATATAAAAAATAAGCGCAGATCTATACACTTGCTTTGCAATTTGTTTTCAATTTGGATTTTGGTGTCACCAAAATGATGTTTTGAATGACTGTTTGGAAGGTCGCATTTTTCAGGTGATGAGTGCCCCTAAAAACAATCAAACGGCAAAATCACTCGGGCATTTTTTCGAAATGCCAACAGGACGCCGGAAAATACACAATAAGGTCAACGTTTTTT
This sequence comes from Sinentomon sp. SZTP_YWyxl, assembly GCA_030068105.1. Lineage (NCBI taxonomy): Eukaryota > Metazoa > Arthropoda > Protura > Sinentomata > Sinentomidae > Sinentomon > Sinentomon sp. SZTP_YWyxl. Next base: position 3,820 of record JASGXE010011933.1, read on the forward strand.
TAAACATCCTGTGAACTGAAACTATAGATAACTGATTAGGCCTACATAATTTTATTATTGATATCGGACAAGTCGCTGATTGATTAATTAATTGATAGGCCTATTCAGAGATTTCTAAACGTCAAAACGTTTCTTTTATTAATTTTTTGCAGCCTGTCGGTTTTGTTACATTTCATACACGAGCAGGAGCTGAAGCTGCGAAACTGGATTTACAGGTGAGAGAAAAAAGAGAAGATGAGAAACATTGCTGGCTGTTCGGAAAAGCGCCAGGTGTTCAAAGATTTTTTATGCGAGCAAAAAACGAACGCAATCTTCAAAAACAGTCAAAAAAGCGAACTCATCTCACAAGCCGAAAATGGCGAATTCCATCTCGCTAAAATGACTTCGAAAATGGCACCGCAAAAAGGAGAAAAGGCGCTGCACACGACAATTTCCTCACTTTCTCTCAAAAACTCATCGGTTCGGGGTTTAAGCAATCAGATGGGAGCATTTTAAAGCCAATCAAGAGCCGTCATTTATTTCAGGTTCTTTTCTCCATTTTACGGTGGGTAATCTCCCAGTTCTGAAAGCTTTCTCAGGTGCTGCCTCTAACGGGGGAGAACACTGATCTTTTATACCACTATGTAGTGGTCTTATTGTATGCATGTCAAGGGCAGGTGATGCACAGGTCCTAGAGCTCCTTTAGGTGCAGCCTCTCTAGTCTCTGCCGGCAGAAAGCTGAACTTTTTCCATAACGCATCAGGCAACCTGCAGCAGATGACGACATGTCAACGAGATCAGTTGGCAACGTGTGATATTTGCACATTTCTATGGATCAATAGGATGCCTGGAAATTGTTTTTAGCGACATACCTATACGGGTGTATTCTCATCTAACAGCCATTGGCATATCTGCCTTCCGAATATTTTAACTTTTACATAGCCTTAGCATTTCTTTTAGTTTCATTACTCAATACAACAAGACATTCTTGGAATTACTATAGCCAATTCACGTGTTCTTGCAAAAGGATTCTCGCGTCACAAAAGAGTCCGATTCGGGCAAATGTAACCTGAATTGGTCACATGAGCAACTCTAGCCCAGAAATCTATCATTTTTCTCCTTTTAGACCGGCGTATTTTGGATTCCCGGTCCATTCCACAAATTCTGGCTTTGAGATAATCGCGTCAAGCGGAGCAGTTGAATTGAATTGGATATCATTTATTTCCAAAATACAAATTAATGATTTACAAATGAAAACTTGAAGAAAAGCCGGACCATATCCCGAGTTGGCCTTTCTTTTCAACAATACACAATAAATCACATTGAAAAGAACAGTCAAAAGAAAAGACTGGACTAAACATCTGATGTTTGGGCACATAAATCAGCAACCCAGAAATATAAATCACATCTTTGCTTTCTTTTTGTTATCCCTGGTATTTATTCATAAACCACCAAAGATAAGTTTATTATTTCTAAGGTGTTTGAAAACCTCAACAGCGTCTTCTTAAACTCTTTCCTTGAGGACGATAGCTTTAAAAGCTACCACTTCTCAAAGTGCAATCATTTTCAAAGATTATAGTCTTGACTGCCCTGACCGCAAAATAAAAAATGTGAACATTGTCACTCTAAAGATCAAAAGTTTCTCAACAGGCATATGTCCAGACCTCTGAATAGGGGTGAAGTATGTGCATGGCAAATAGTCTGATTTCGAGATTATACGAACAGCTTTCTTCTGTAACCTGAGAAGTTTTTGCTTCCCAACAATACCAATAAAATTTCACGATGTTTCAAGACAGTAAGTAAGATGTGGATAGATAAAAGCACAACAGAATAAAAAATCTTGAGACCGTTCCACGACAGAAATTTTTACATAAGGCCAACAAAAAATGAAACTTTCCTCAAAACATGAGACAGCTGACACTTCCGAGAAATAATTGATCAAACCATTAACCTAAATACTTGAACTCTTCTTCCCTATCAATAAACACGCGCTCAGTTTCAAGACCATTGCCAAAATTATCAGGTAAACCTTTCCTCCGGTCTCTGAAAACAATGTTACTGATTTTTGCAAGATTCAGTGACAACATACGAATATTAGCAACAGGCCAATTTATGTAAAGTTTTTAACTGAAGTAAAGCTTCACATATCGCTAAATTGTGCGTAAAAGTGTAACGTTTCACATAAGTTGTGTGTTAAATTGTAAAGATTAACATAAGTTGTGTGTTAAAGTGTAATGATCCACATATCGTCAAGTTGTGTGTTGAAGTGTCAAGTTTCGCATATCGTTAAGTTGTGTGTTGAAGTGTAAAGTTTCATATGTCGTTAGGTTGTGTGTTAAAGTTTCACAGATTGCTCTCAATGTTGCCTAAATGTCCTGGATTTTACGATATCACAATGTGCCATCAGATCATCCTGTGGCGACATTTTCTTGGCGCAAAATGTACTTTCTGAGACCGTGAACCATCACACATTTGTCTGGTAATGGCGAAATCCACCTCCTAGTTCGGAGTTAGCCTTAACCCCGTATTTATATCTCCACTGTAAACGGTGGGATTGCGTTTACAGTAAAATGACCACGTCCTGTGTGATTTGAGATTTCGCATCGGTGGTCAACTCTTTAGCCAGCGATTGGGTTTGAAATTTGGCACATTTGATCGCACAAACTATACGAGTAGAAAACAAACTATACTGTACGCACAAACAAACTATATCTATAACTAACTCGTATATCGTCAATGCAATTGACACTCTTCCGCGATGGAGGATTCGCCCACTCCATCACCATAAAGAGTTACTGGTGTGTATTGCCATAAAACCTTTGAAATGCTGGAGGATAGTCGTAAAAAATGTTCAAACGGTTGAGTTGTCACCGCTGGCAAAAAAGAAAAGATTTCGCACAGTAGTTGTTTTGCATGGTGCGAGTTATTCAGGTTTTAAAATTTTGCCCAATCGAGCAAAATCCGATTTACACAAAACCGATAAAGACCAAGCTAATTTGACTGACACACGTGAATTGGCTATAGTAATTCCAAGAATGTCTTGTTGTATTGAGTAATGAAACTAAAAGAAATGCTAAGGCTATGTAAAAGTTAAAATATTCGGAAGGCAGATATGCCAATGGCTGTTAGATGAGAATACACCCGTATAGGTATGTCGCTAAAAACAATTTCCAGGCATCCTATTGATCCATAGAAATGTGCAAATATCACACGTTGCCAACTGATCTCGTTGACATGTCGTCATCTGCTGCAGGTTGCCTGATGCGTTATGGAAAAAGTTCAGCTTTCTGCCGGCAGAGACTAGAGAGGCTGCACCTAAAGGAGCTCTGGGACCTGTGCATCACCTGCCCTTGACATGCATACAATAAGACCACTACATAGTGGTATAAAAGATCAGTGTTCTCCCCCCGTTAGTGAGGCAGCACCTGACAAAGCTTTCAGATCTGGGAAGTTACCCACCGCATAATGGAGAAAAGAACCTGAAATAAATGGCGGCTCTTGATTGGGCAGTAAATTATAAGAATAAATGCTCGCTTCTGGTTGATTGAACCCGGAAGCGATGAGTCATCAGTTTGGGGAGAAAGCAGGGAAATAATTTGTTTTCTGTGCAGCGCCTTTTCTCTTTTTTGCGGACATATTTTCGAGCCGTTTTATGCGAGATGGAATTCGCTATTTTCAGCTGGTTAGAAGAGTTCGCTTTTTTGATTTTTTTTAAGATTGCGTTCGTTTTCGAATCTTTAAACACTTGACGCTTTTTCGAATTGCTGGCGATGAGCCTTCCGGAGCATTCGATTTTAAATTCTAGATAAGTTGACTATGTTAGAAATAGACTGGTCTACATTGATAATCTAGTTGACTCAATGAAGTAAAAGATCTGTCTTCATGTTTCAGGAAAATGCATAATGGATCAATTGAAACAGTTCACGGTTTGATGTTGTTCAAAGCCCATATTTGTGTTTGAATAATTCCGTATTTTGAAAGGAATATTTATCAACTGTGATGTACCCCCACTACAAATCGCGCCCTGATGCAAAAATAACACGCGTACAATGCAAAAGAAAATACAGAAAATTGAGGGAAATAAACTAAAACTGAAGCGAAACAAACAACAAACCAACAAACACCTGTTGGTTCAACCTCTGAGCAGGGCAGCGCAGTTCAAACTGTTCCCCGAGAGGTAAATCACAGCACTGGCACAGTCACAAGAGAGACAGAGAGAGAGAAAAGCATGCACCGCACCTGTTAAAACTGTTCACCTCCGTAAACAGCTATACATGACAGCTACAATCCTTCGATTGTAAAATCTTTGATTTGTTTCAACGCAGATTGAATCGCATCATACATGCATGTATGTTTGCAAGGTTTACGAATTGAGGCCTGTTTAAGGTTTTCCGCTTTTCTTTCACGACTTTATGATTACAGGGCGTTCGATTTGATCCAGATATGCCACAGACAATCAGATTGGAGTTTGCAAAAAGCAATACTAAAGTCAGTAAGCCGAAGCAGCAGATCTCGCTAACGGCCATTGCTCCTCATCCACCAATGGTTCATCCTCTTGCTGGACGTAAGTCTACTCTGTATACATTTTAGGAATCTACCTTTGCGGGTACTCCTGTAGTCTTCACAGCGTAAGAATAGCCATACGCATGCATCAAGGAGCCGTGGGTTCCCTTTTATTTCATTTGATCACAGTGTATTCCCTCCGCCTTTCGGTCCAAACGATGCATCGGCCAGCCAGGCCGATGCATCTTCAGATCTGGGCATAATATTAGATATTAAATCTTCAGATCCTGCGCGTTTTGGAGGAAACAAAATGCCAAGAAAACTTGAAATGTCGTTCATAGGTATGTTCAAAACTCTCAGAATTCCATCGTTTCTTGTGTCTTCAATTATACCTGAATATTTTAGGTTCCAAACTTTGCAAAAACGGAACTGTTTTTGTCAGAATCCAATCAATAATAGGCCTACTCCAGAAAGATTTCGCTTTTCACGTGGTGAACTTTGGCTTTGCTCACAGCCATTTTCTGTTGGCAGAATTCAGTGTTGTCCAGATCAAGAGAACCTCCTCAACTGAGAAACCTGCTAAGAAAAAATCATTTGACTCAACGCTTGTCGTTTCAATTCACTTTGTAAGAAAGGATTTGATAAAGGCAGCGAACGGCGCTCATTGAAAGTTGATAAATTTTGCATTTAGGGACTATCTTCTAAAATTAATAGAAAACGTTTGAGTCCGTTTTTTAATTAACACACAATATTACCTTTGTTTTTCTTAATTTCCAGACTTAGCACCATTCTTTCCTGGTGTACCTGAACTTTGGCCTGCGACACATCTGGCGTACTCAACAGCTGACATTCCAGGAACCTTGCAGCCACACACATTGGTGCATCCTGCGTTACATCCACATCAGGTCTCAATTCGTTCCTATCTATGACTCGCCAATTCCTACCCCTCTGGGCAAAAGGGCAGCCTGATCCCCCCTTCAACCTTAAATTCATGGGAACAGGATAATGACGTGGTAACAAGGTCCAAAGCAATTTCAGGGTCAGCAGTGCTTTTTGCACAAGGCGGGGTAGGAGTAGGGCGACTTAGTCGTCAGCATGAAAATGACAATTTAGCAGTATTTGCAGTGGAAAAAGCCGGTGAGGCTCTTTCTATCAATGACAATCAAAGACTTCTATTGAACCAAACATCAATTATTGATCACCCATTCAAGGATCAATACCACTACCTGACTGATGAGGAGGAAAAGTGCTCAAGTAGAAGTTCGCCTGCAAGCACAAGCGCAAGCACAAGATCAGACTACAACTATTCGTCTCCTATTCCTGCAGATGCGGTACATGTTAGTGATGTCATTGCGAACAGTGTTCTTTAATCAATTGCCACCAGCAACACCCTTCTGTCTCTCTATCATCACTCACCTTTTGTATTTCCACGCAATGTAACCATTAACAACATGCCTCGGCCTCTGCCTTTGCTGCCTTCTGCCCTTCTATTTAAGTCCTTCAACGCTTCTGTTTATAGTCACGGCACACCTCACTGTTGCCATGCCTTCGCCTCTGCCTTTCGAACATCAATTCTTGATGCGACATCCTCCCGCAAACCGTCGCGCACTGCGTTGCTCCACGGCAATGCTTCAGCAATACAGTCCGATATCAAGTTAGCCAGCGTCATATGCTTCTGCGCACTTTTTTACCGCCATTCACGTTCATGATCTCTTACGATTCCCGACTGCAGTTTTTGGAACTTGTGACGTTCCAGATTGACATTTGCAGGTCCAGATCGTAAGATCATGAAGGAAACCTGCCCTTCGCAAGCAAAACACAACTCACCAATCTCTTGGAGACTTCTTGGGAGGATGGAGATGCCATACAGCATTGGGACTGAGAACACGCGGTGTTATCTTTTCTCCAACTGCGGTGCATGGTTTTCGGGGTGTTTCCCCAGGGCTTCAGATAGTGCTGACGATTGTCAGTGGGGCCTGGTACTGACTTCGCAGATAGCTACCCTGATAGTACCTACGCCTGATTACAGCCTAGCTGCCTAGTGCCTTGTTCGAGTAGGTATCTAATCCATCCTCACCCACCATAACACTCTTTAATTGGTTAAGGAACACTTTGCATTCTGACACTGCACTCTGTTTTAGCGATATTGTCTACAACAGTTGATTGAACTGTGAACAAACACTGCTCGTTGTCATATGCTGTGTTTGTGTTGGCAGAAATAATTGCTGCCTGCCGTTGAAGCGTACTCACCAACGAGTACCTGCATAGCCTACTTTGTCTATAAAGCCTCCCGATACGGAAATGGAATTTGTGGCTTGGGTCTCTTTAAGTGTTACAAACTCACACTGCACTCACATACACAGTTTGTCCTGATATCACGCTGTTGACCACGCTATTGCTGTTGAATGCAATCCGGTGTTGGGTCTATATTATTTGATGACTTGACGAATTGTTTTGTTGAATTCAGGCTTTTCGACAGGTCACTTCTTATAGTGTATCACTTTTTCACTTCCCGTTTTATTGCTCACTGAATGGCATTGGATGGACTTTGTTGACATGCCCATATCCTGGACCTGTCCTGTGTCAGACAAATCGCTTGTTTTCCGAGGTGAAACATTGAAAACGTGAAAGAAAAACTTGTTTAACAGTGATTGTATGATGTTTTAGCAAATATACATTCTGCCAATTTGTCAAAAATGCCTAGAACATCACGATGCATCCCAAGAGATTTTTTTCTTCTCTTTGAGATTTCTCTTTGAGATTTCTCTCCCTCTCCCTTCACCACACTATATCTCCCGGATGGCGGATGTTTTTGAGCTACAAAATTTCTTATTCCAATAATATGGTCCTCGTTTTTGAAAGCTATCAAAACCCATTGTCTGTAAGCTATTGTCTAACAGCATTCAGTCACAGTCGTAACGTCATGGCATTTCGTTACGCCTACGAGCAGGTGACCTATTGATGTTCGAAGAAAACATGTCTGTTCCGTTGAGCCAATAAAATCCAGACCTTAGTATTGATTGTCTGTCGGTCAATTGGAAATGATTGGGGAGATCTTGAACACTTCAGCTGCTTCCATTACGGACGATTTTTTTTTAAATTCCCCCAATGGATGTCTTCGTTCATTTTAATCCTCTGCTAAAAATTGCGGATTGAATCAAATTTCACTCTTCACATTTTCACTTTTCCAACACATGTCACGCCCACCAGTGCAATTTCTGTTCTTTAATTTTTTATTTTGTTTTTTAACTTTTTTCCAACCCCTCCTGTAGACACTAACAATACCCCCACCTCCGGCATCAATACCAGCAATACACGCAGCACTACCGCACCTACTTCACTCACCAGCCTTGGGATCTCCGGTTGGGTCAAACACCACACAACAGCACCTGAATGGCAACATGCTGGCTGCGGCGGTGGCGGTGTCGGCCGCATCAGCCGCATCAGCAGCCGCATCGTCTGCATCGGCTGCAACAGCTGCCGCAGCAGCGGCCTGCAGCTTCCCTTGCTCGACTCTGTTCGTTGCTAATTTGGGCCCGTTTGTATCCGAGCAGGAACTGAAGGATCTCTTTAGCAGGTTAGTTGAGCGAGGGGGATTCAGCAGAACTGATTGAGAGAGCGAAATCCTGTGCTGCATCTCCGGCCAATTGCTGAAACATTTCAATCGTTAAGACAAGGAGCGCGGACCTGGATATTTCGCTGCCCACTCTGCGATATGGGTGTAAAGTTTGAAATGGCTATTGATAAAATCACGCTACTTCCAAAATACTCCTGCAATTTTGTCCTTTGCTGCACAGCCTTCGCAGATCTTCTATCGTCACGCAAAATTTGCCTCTTTTACAGACACTTCGCACAACTTTCTCCAATTCACACGTTTAGAAAGCCCAGGAGGATCCGGTTATCGAGATCTTCCAAATGGTGCGAAATTAAATGAACATGCCAATTTAAATTTAAATTACGAGTAAATTGAATGAACATATGTTTTGTGCACATTAAACTTCCTGTTGTGTTGCCTTGAAAAGTGAAATCTGATAATCTGTCCAAACTTTGCATGGTTGATTTTGAATTTCTCCAATTTCGATTGTTGAAAGCCGACCACTTTTCAACAAGAGGTGCATATGAGTGCAAATATTGATGAATAGTTGAAGTTGACTCTGGTTTTTGCACGCAGAGATGATGAGAGATCGCTCAATTTCACATTTTCAGGCGGAAAACACTGCGATTCTGCCTGTTGAGCTACGATTGGCGAATAACCAAAGATGCTGAGGCGTAAAGGCCTACGTAGTTTTTGGGAAACTGCTTTCAAAATAGCGCTTTTTCTATAGTGACCTGTGACATCAAGAAATAATGCCAATTGCTGTTTTTCGCGCATTTTCGAAAAACGAATATTTGCTTCACATCCATGATTTTATTCATGATTTTCACGCAACAGACAAATAGTTTTTCTTTGTTTATTTTTTCTCTCTATTCAGTTTTCCCGGCTTT
>JASGXE010011934.1:0-13127 GCA_030068105.1 Sinentomon sp. SZTP_YWyxl
CAAAAGCATTGAAACTATTTGAAACGTTAATGGTTTCTTGCTTCCTGCTTGGGAATTGCTTTGCAGAATTCTCAGCATCTGGGATTTTGAGATTGAAAGAAGGTTGAGTTGGGACTATTTGAAAAAAGAGACAAACCTTTGCCAAAATGAATTCCCTGAAGAATGCCAAAAACTGAAATCGCAATGACATTATCAAATCCTGCTGAAGCAATAAGTAAGTTGGGACACCACTGCTAGAGCCCAAACCCATATCCTGAAGTGACAAGAGACAAGGAACCACAACAGCCAATGATACGCCAGCTAGCAGAAACCTTTTATACAAAAATTTTAGCAGAAAATGTTTTTTGTTCAAAAATACGCAGAAATTCTTTTATACAAAAATATGCATAAGTTTGAAATGTTGGTATAATTAACATGGCAGCTGCACAGAAACCATGGAAAACCTGCCACTGGGCATCTTGCAAAACTTTTTTCACCTGACGTTCTGTAAAATTGCTGTAATTTTTCCAAAAATACCTGCAACCTTTTTTCTCCCAAGTTCTTCTGCATTTTGGTTCTGGGAAATTGAAAAGGCACTCCAAAACCAAATTTTAATGTGCCTAACGTTTATTGCTCCACTGGTATTGGCTACAAAACAACAGCAAAGCAACACAAACAAAGGAGATCAACATTGGAATGTGAATTAATGAAATTGTTTGATGCTCGCAGAAGGCATATTTCCCAAAAAAAAAAGTTGGAAGAAGGGAGCTTGGCCCTTTGGGGTGGGGAAAATTTTTTTAAATTTTTTTCCCAAACCACAATTTTACAAAATTTTAAACAAAAATTTTGCTTGTGGCCTTAAACTTTCCAAAAATTAAGACAGTTTTTCTTTAGTTGGGGTTAATCCACAAAATGCAATTTGCCAGGCGTCCAAACATTGGGCTGGGCCAGACCTAAAATGGATTTTCCCGGATGTTGTTGGCGACCCTGGCTTTTAATTTTGTTGCATTGGCCCCCATCATTTTTTTTTACAACCCTTCCCTCGGAAACAAAGGAAAATGGAAAGGTTGAAAGTTGTGATGTTTGGTTGGGGACAAACAAAATGGAAATTCCTTTTTAAACTTTGGAATTGGTCTTTTCCTTTTTGGGAAATTGCCCGCTTCCTCTTCTCTGGTTGGGTTGGAGGTTAATTCCAACAAAAGTCAAACCTTTGGCTTTCAAGGGTTTCCAGCATTTCTTTGGGAAACCATTACCATCAAGTTGGCCTTTTTGCGAAAATGTTGTTGGACCTTTAAAACCTTGGGTTTTATTGTTTCTTTCGGCGCCCCTTTATCCTTTTTTTCTCACCCAACGTTTTCTTTTGGCATAGAATTAACCACCCCAAAAACCCCATCCCATCTGTCGCAACTTTCAAAGTGATTAACAACCTGGAAAACATGTTGCAGTCTGGGCATTCTGACGAACTAGAAAAGTCGGGAAAAATCCGAAAATGGGGCGAGTTCAGGGAATTTTAGCAGAAGTAACAAAATCAACTTGAATGGAGAACTTATGTCTGAATTTCGTTGTTTGCGTTCAGAAAGCTCTCCCTGAAATCTGCTGTAACGAGGTTATTTGGTTACCCATAGGCCATAACCCACGTGAAATTTCTTGGGTTGATCTGGGAAACCGAAGGAATTTCATTCTTCAAAACACTGAGAAGCCAGTTGTAAAAGTCATTTGGTCAAGTCAAACTTAACACCACTCTAGATATGTTGGCCTGCGAATGTGTGGGGGATGCTAAGTAAAAAGTGCAATTTTGGACAATTTTGTAATCTTTAGATTTTTGCCTGTTTTGTTACAAGATCTTGCTGAATTCGAATCTGAAGTCAAAAGTAAGATATCTGCAACCGTTTTGACGAATGACTTTCCGAATGACGTTATACGCCAGCAAAAACAAGTTGCGAAAGCATAACTTTCACATCTTAACATATTTTCTCTACCTTCAGTTTCACTTGCAGTTTTTTACTTATCAATGGCTTTTCTGGAACGAGATGTTGTTGAGGTAACGTGTGCAACACACTGATGTGATGTGCATGTAAAAAATCATTCTGAATTGAGTGATTGAGCCACATTTTGCAATTTCTTCTCCCATCTCCCATTCTCCCTCGGATGATCTTTTACAAGGCTTAAAAAGGGTATTACGCCAACAATTTTTATGCCAATTTTATTATACTAAGGAGGATGAAATTGACATATCTGACTTTGCCACTCAATTTCTGGCAAATTTGACCAGGAAACATGGTTCAGAATAATGTAGCAAATAGGGCGCTATGTAATTATTAACTGTTTCCTGTTCGTGGTGTCCATGCATTGTCAAACAGTTTGTGCGGTTGCACTGCACTCCAATGTGTTTCTTGAATTACTCTGAAGCCAACGACTCCAAAATGATCAAAAGTTTGCACCGAATGACTCCTTTAGGGACCGAGCAAGCCTGCAAAATTTGAACAAAATTGGATGAGAATAATTTCTGAAAATTGCATTTTTTTCCCAGCCCCCCATCAATTAAGGTTGAAGAAGGCTGGTTGAAGAAGGTCTTTTTTTGGAAAGTAAGATTTTTGCACACTATTGGCATCAGCATTAGGCGTCAATTCCCAAAAAAGGTCAGGGGCCGTCATGGCTGATGGAATTTGGTCGAATCATGAAAAAAGGCATGAGCATGAATAAAATAGTGGAAATTAGAAAATTTGCCTTCGGATCAAAATTTAATTTCTAGCTTTTATACTACTTTTTCACACGAAAGTAAAATTTTTGTCTGAAATATCTTGTGGAGCCGTTGTCAAAAACTGGCATTTGACAACTCGACCTTAACCTGAAACACCCATGCACGATCATGAGATGGTTTTTCATGAAATCATGATCATGCAATGGATTCATTCCATTTGAGGTGGAAATGTCAACGTTGGCAATGTCAACTGGAACACAGAAAATTCTGCGAAACCGTAGATATGTCATTCATTCTTCTGTAACAATTTGTTGAACTAAAAAAAAAAGTGAACACTCAATAAAAAAAATTGGCTTTGCCAGGCTCATTGCTAGCATCATCTGTCTAGGCGACGATGCCAGCAATTGCTAAAAAGCTGACAATAACGTCACCGTCTAACCGCTTCTTCGCCTAACCGAGACGAAAAACGATGTTTCACCCCTTCGGATCTGAGTCTCTTTTCAAGAAGAGGCACAAAAGATCTCTGGACCACTTCTGGGCGAAGTCTACACCCAGCAGTGTGATCCCGATCTTTTTTGTACGTGCTTTGAAAAAGCAGAACGAATGCTTTTTTACTTTATAAATGGTTAGCACCCTCTTGTCAACTTTTTACTGTGATTCCCCTGTACCCGGGAGACAGTTTTTTTTCTTTTATCGTACCCGTGTCATACAAGTATTGGTCATTGGACTTGTGTCCTCATGTGAGAAATGAGATTGGTGACAATATCAGCTGGGTACAAAACTGGAGAAACGGATGTTTGTGTGTTTTGTTGTCCTGATATTTTTCACATAAACTATGCAACAGAATGCGGCATACACATCTCAACTTTATGCCCCTTTAGCCGATATGACATGGCAGACACTGATTTATTTATTTATTTATTTATTTATTTGAAAAGTAAGTTTGCGTTGTTGAGCAAACATTCTTCCTGCAGAGTAGTGCGTCAAAACATAAAACAAACAAAAACAAAAATCGACACATTTAAACTGTAAAACCAAATCAGAGAGAAAAGTTATCGTGGTGTATCCAGCAACGGAGAGTTTGCGGGAAGAGAGTTCCACTCACGTACTGTTCGAGGAAAAAATGAATTGAAGAAGGTGGTGTTTCTAATGAGCGGTTGGGTGATAAAAAAAAAGGATGATGGGTGCGTCTCGAATGCATGCATATTGAGACTGGTCAGGGAGCTGTATTTTGAGGTGGCGCGTAACAATCATCTTTCGCAGGAAATTCAGGCATTTTATCTTGATGTCATGGATTTCCTCATGTCATGTTCTGGAGCTGCTCTGAAGCATAAGTTTGCATCTTTTGTGGATTAACTCTCACAACTAGAGAAGAGGAGCTGTGCTTAATTTTCACCACAAAATTGGCAAAGACAATTCTCAGTTCTCACTAAGCAAATCGATTTTGTTGTGTCCTTACAACATCATCAACTCAACTGATGATCACGATTCTTGTCCGAGTTGGCATCGTCTGCTAAACCTGAATTATGTATGGGACATGCAACAAAATCCTAAAAGCCAGGATCGCCATCAACATCCGTGAATCATTAGGTCTGCCCACGCCCAATGTGTGGCACAGCCTGTTTCGAAATGCAGGTGTAGCAGATGACGCCAACTCAAAGAAAAATCATGATCGTTAGTTGTGTGGATAATGTTGTGAAGGACACAGCAAAATTGATTTAAGTTTTTGTAAATTGTGGTGAAATTTAATCACAGCAGCTCTTCTCCAACTGATATGCCTTCTGCGAGCATCAAACAATTTCATTAATTCACATTCACAATGTTGATCTCCTTTGTTGTGTTGCTTTGCTGTTGTTTTGTAGCCAATACCAGTGGAGCAATAACTACGTTAGGCACATTAAAATTTGGTTTTGGAGTGCCTTTTCAATTTCCAGAACCAAAATGCAGAAGAACTTGGAGAAAAAGGTTGCAGGTATTTTTGGAAAGAATACAGCAATTTTACAGAACGTCAGGTGAAAAAAGTTTGCAAGATGCCACAGTGGCAGGTTTTCCATGGTTTCTGTGCAGCTGCCATGTTAATTATACCAACATTTCAAACTTATGCATATTTTTGTATAAAAGATTTCTGCGTATTTTTGAACAAAAAACATTTCTGCTAAATATTTTTGTATAAAAGGTTTCTGCTAGCTGGCGTATCATTGGCTGTTGTGGTTCCTTGTCTCTTGTCACTTCAGGATATGGGTTTGGGCTCTAGCAGTGGTGTCCCAACTCTACTTATTGCTTCAGCAGGATTTGATAATGTCATTGCGATTTCAGTTTTTGGCATTCTTCAGGGAATTCATTTTGGCAAAGGTTTGTCTCTTTTTTCAAATAGTCCCAACTCAACCTTCTTCAATCTCAAAATCCCAGATGCTGAGAATTCTGCAAAGCAATTCCCAAGCAGGAAGCAAGAAACCATTAACGTTTCAAATAGTTTCAATGCTTTTGCAATGGTGTACCCAGATGAAGACAAATGGCTAGGGTTTTTGCTTTTTTATGCATTAATTTATTTCTTTATGGAAAAAGCCCATTTCTGGTCTCACAAACCCCAAGGTCCCAAAAATAACCCATTGAGGGTAAACGGGCAAAAAATAAAGTTGCACAGTTTTGAAATTCGTAGAATTTATTCCTCATGGCTGACAGAATTTTTCCGCATGGCAATGTTAACACAACCTGCAACTTTTTTTAATTTTTTTCAACTTCATACACCGACATTCAAAAAACGCCCCTTTGTGGTTTTTAAGGGGAGTACAGATCTGGAAGACCAAAATCAGAACCACAAAAGATCCAGTGCTTAAATTTTTCACACCCTTGGCGACTATCAAAGGATCACACCGTTCACACCTGCAAAATTTGATCTCATTTGAACTTGCGGTTTTAAATCTGCATGCACACAATTATTGTGTGTTCAACTGGAAGCCCTGATGGCAATTGGAACAACTCTTAAAATGACTCGACCCATGAACATCAAATTTGAAGTGAATATCCCGGAACTTTGAAAACCCTAAAACGGTCCAAAATCACACGTTTTGTCTTCCAAAGGTCCCAAAATGGGTTATGTGGGAATGAATGCACAAACAGTAAAATTAGACACTTAATTAATTAATTCATTCATTCACTTGAAATCGACACGTTTAAATGAACGCTGTGGGGCCACTTCTCAGTTTTATGTGACACCACCCATTTTTGCTGAGCATTGCTTTACTTGGGATACTTTGATTCTGAAGACTGTTCTAACCTGATGAGAGCAATGAAACAAATTGCTGGGACTAACTGGAACTGAACCGTCACCTTGGTGTGCCGTTTTTGGGCCCTTTGGGGTGCAAAACCTTAATGGGATATACGAACATGTGAACATGGGACATACATATTCTTATTTCTTTTTTAACTCACAACCCACAACACCAATTGGCAATTTGTGCCTCAAATCCAATCCAATCCCATCATCGACCATCGTCTCTCACCACCATGGACTAAATAAACCAAGAAATCTACTGGAAAATTCCGGTAGATTTCTTGGTCATCCGTCCTTCCCAAGTTCTCACGCTCTCCCCAACACACATGAGTGATGGCTGATTATCCAATCATCTGCTTCGAAAACGTTGATCATTGCATTTACTTCCTCACTTTTTGGAAGTCCAGAAATCTCCAAACTTGTTGGAAGAGCCTTCCTTTAATTTTGTAGAAGATTTCCTCTTTATGCAGGTAATAAATTTGATTGAATGGCTGTGTAAAATGGTTGCTTTGTATTGTGCTTATTCTTTCAGGTAGCCTGACTCAATCTGTTCTGCAAGGTCCAACAGAAGTGGCCATTGGCATTTTCTATTCAATCGTCTCTGGCACCGTCACTGGTTTTTTACCTTTTCATGAATCGGTTAGATGATATTATCTCTGGTTGGCAGTTGGGTGGCATCATCGCATGCTGATGCATGATTTGAATCGAAAGAATACACAAGACATTATCAGGTCTGCTTCCACACCCACACTGCTCTGCTGCATGCATGTCATCCATCACATAATGTACACATACATACCTCATCCAGGTTATGAGTTTCTTTTCCTAGCATCCACAGATCTCCGCTCTTCTTGAATGCTGGGTAACAACAACTTGCTTCAGTTTCTGGTTTTATGGCACAAAATACAAAATTTATTTGTTTTGAATTCCTGGACTTCCACATCAGCGTTTTCTGTAATTTCTGACTAAAATCTGTAATCTTTTCAACAATCTGTTGAAAGATGGTGACCAAATCGAAGATGCTCAATTAATTGCCAGCTCACTTGTACAATCATTTATTTCCCTGCACATATGATTGATTGGCGTGCTTGTGCTTGTGCACTGTGATCCCACATCATCCTCTTTTCAGATGGCTGGTTTTCTTACTTGCACTAAAATTATATCATTTTTATTCATGATGTTTGCCACTCCTATTTTCACTTACGGACCCTGTATGGGCTAATTTGTAGGTCATCAATTTGTATGGGCTAATTTGTAGGTCATTTGTGACAGAAAGACAAGGCTTCTGGCTTTGACAAAGCAATTCGGTGCACCAGAGTACCACTTGAATGAGACGAACATCACACCGTTTTTGATTAGCAAAGAAGATTGTTTACTTTGCATGCATGATGTGGAGGGAAGGAGGGAGGGAGGCAGGGACAGAATTCCGGAATGGATTCTCATTGGCTCTGGCTCATTGAAGTTACACATACTTACTTGCAGTTGACATCATCTCTGTTTTTTGAAATTTCTGCACTAGGCACACGGTTCAGTGCATCACGCTCCCAATATCGTGCATGGTGACCATGACAGGATCAGGTCCATGATGTGAGTAATCATGATGTCCCGAAATGTGTCGGGTGGAAATTTCAAACAATTTAGACAATGTCAACTCCAATGTCTGCAATGTCAACAATGTTCAATGTTGTCAAAAAATGCAACAGTGTTCAATGTTGTCAAAAACTGTAACAATGTCAACTGCAATGATAATGTCAACTGCAATGACAATGTCAACTGCAAGCATATGTAGCTGTATTCCAAAGTTATCTCTGATCGGATCTTCACAGCTGCTAGATTTAAATTGATCTCATCATGCAAGCTTTCCATATGCAGTTTTTTAGGAATTCATTTCTGAAATTACAATAATTTCCTTGTCTTACTTCTACTCATTTTTAGACACCAATTCTGACAATAGGTATCACTATTTATTTTTGTATCACATGCATGGTGATTAGGATAATGACGTCTAGCATTGCTCTATTTCTGGTTGATTTGATGACAGTTGGTAGATGGTACATAATGGTAACTTGTATTTGGGTAGGGCAGTCTCCTGACATTCAAAACACTTTCAGCAGCCATACAATAATTGGTATGTAAACTTGCTTTTTTGTGATAGATGATTGTCCCTCTGTTTGTATTTTCAAGACAAAACTTGCACTGAAATTTGTTTTTTCCAGTTTGATTTGAAGTGTTGGAGACCATGATGAATCATGAACAGAATGGCCACAGTGAATGAAATGATTCATTACTCAAAAAGTGCCTGTACCTGGTACCAGTTGGGTTGGCACCCGTTGGTTGGGTTGGTATAAATCCTTGTGTTGGCCATCCCTAGTTCAATTCATTTTTTGTGTGTATGATTGTGTTCAACAGGCCTACAGATCGTCCACAAGAAATGTTCTTCTGATCAGTAGTGGTCTGTTATCAATATTTGGAAGCAAGATGATTGGCTATTCAGGTGCTGGTGCCCTTGGTTGCCTTGGATGCTCTTTTGTTGCTGGTTACTGGTGGAGGAGACATGAATGGGCTGAACAGGTAAGACCACCTATCCTATTGCATTGTAGGAAAGTGTTCAGTGTGGGCAATTTGAATTATCAACTGACCCTTGAATTTCATTCAATCATTCATACTTTGTCTTAATGCCATCATTGAGATGTGTCACTTCGACTACTTGGCACAATTATTGTCTCCCACAATATGTATGTCTGTATTCTTTCAATTTGCAAAATCTATTAAGATCCGTTGGAAGGAAATAAATAAAATGTTATATTTCGAAATTGGTTCACCTTGTTTAAATTCGTACCAAGTACCTATATTCGCATAAGGCTTAATTTTTCCATTTGGGACCATTCTTTTTATGATAAGACAGGTCTTGTGCTAAGGCAGGCCTTGTGCTAAGACAGGTCGATTTTTGGACGATCAGCTTTTGTCAGTCTTTAGCATTGTCCTGTAACTACTTATAAAAACCAAACGTTTAATAACATGTTCATGTGACCTAGTTATTGTTCACAGATTCTGGCCTTCAAAAACCTGGGATTTCTTAAGTGCATCCAAAGTGGGGAGATAATATGCAGGTTCGACAATCAATGTCGATTCGACATTGTAATGTCATTGTATTGAAAAAGGCTTGTATGATTATTTTTATCTTAATTTGCATGGACATTTCCTGTGCAAATTGCAAAGTGAATAGATCTAACAACAGCAATGATTTGGCATTGTCGTAGTGTACAAATTAAATTGAAACAGAGCATTGAGAAAACAACATAAAGCAAAACAACATTGAATGCATCATGGGCAACAGAAATATCATTGGAATCAGCATAAAATGGGCAATTTGGTGAAATCAAAATGTAAAAAGCTCTAAAATCACCCAGAATCAATCACATCAGAATCTTTTTTCATTTTTATGACCCCCCACTCCCCCTTTAAATCATGTCTGCCGTCTGCCTCTGTTGATCATGTCTGTCCTGTGATGTGAAATGTTTCGTTTGCAGGAAAATCTGCACAAGTGTGCATTTTTGTTCGACTTCAGCTCGGCAAAATCAAATTGCAGGAAATGAAGGTCTTTATTTGCCATTTTGAAGGCAGTGGCAGTGTGCAAGGAGAGTGTTTGTACAAATTCAACAATCACGCAAACAAACAAACCAACAAACAAACAGGGATTGCTTAGGGGCCAAAATGACTGTTCTAACAGTGGCCAAGCCCACTGTGAGCCGATGTGAGTGCTTGCTTCATTGTAAATGCAGTTGTGTTCAGATAATCGGACTAAAACGAGCATGTGTGCTGAATTGTTGAGACTCAAAAACGATTTAGCAAATCCTCCAAGTTGTCAGATGGGAGCACAGAAAAGCACCCTTTTTGCATTTTTGCCGATGTCAGCCATCGGGGTGCCAAATTAAACTCATCCCTCCATTTCAATAAATGTATAAATGTTCCCTTATTTTACTGAATCCACCGGGGGTGGATTCAGTAAAATAAGGGAACATTTATAGGTGGTTTTTTTTTTCGGTTTACAACATTTTTTTCCCAGGCTGGTGTTCGATTAAATCTGCAACTGTTATGGAAGGTGCTTGAACCAGTATTATTTGTCCTGATTGGAGCTGAGATCAATTTTCAAAAGATTGTTCCAAACACCATCAGTTGGGGTATCCTCATCTTAACAATGGGCCTAATTGTAAGTTGTCTTTTGTCTGTCATCTCTCTCCTGAAAAAAAAAGACTGAGCTGTCGTCTCTTGGCAATTAAGTAATTGCTGATTTTCTACACTCACCTGATATTGTCAGCTTTTTATTAGTTGATAATAGCTCTTTTTGCAGATTCTATTAACACAATTAACGGAGAGATGCATGTCAATGGAGCAAATCACTTTGTTCTTGATTGGAAGAAGTGTATCCCATTTTTTACATTTTTATCAAGAGCCATTTTTGTTAGAGAATTTTAAACCATGTTTCCTTTTCAAATCTGTTGGCAACACTCGGTAGATGAAAACAGCTTGGTGGAATTGGCCTTGGGCAAATTTTGATTGACTATGAAACATTTCTTTTCACTTGACTCTCCATTGCCCAGTGGCGTGTCCCGGCTCAGGAGTCGGGTGCCGAGAGGGCAGCCCCAAGCACAGGGGTCGGGGCAGTCACCTCAAAGCAGGGACAGCGCCCCTGGCAGGAGGTTTAGGAGACAGTGTCCCCCGGAAGCTGAAGCATTACGACAAATTTGGGTGCCCCAGGTGGCATCTCGAGACATTTTTGACACATTTTTCTGGAATGTGGCTGTTTCGCACCGCCCTGATGTTTTGTACATGATGACTCAAAACGCCTGAGACTTCTTCAACCACTTAGTTTCATGTTGGGGCCACTGCCCATTTGAGAAAAGCAACAGGGCCTGAAGCAATTGATTGCAATGTGAGTGAACAGGTGAACAGTTCACCAGTCCACTGAGGCCTTTGGATTGTGAAAGAGTCATTGGTAGACCACAGAACCGTTTCCCCTGGAACTTGGAAGTGCAGAAGCATCCTGTGTCAGTCACTGTGAGGCAAGCTGGACAAGGGATTTTTTGCTGTGCTTCTTCAGGCCGACTGCAGAGACTCTTCTCTGCAGCAAAGATTTTGAATTGCAACACTCGACAGACGGAGTATATTTTTTTTCATTTTGGTTTTCTTATTTTCATTTTTTTTTTTTTTTTGGAGCAGCTTCACTGAGACATGCGGGACTCAAGCCCCTCCAGAATCCCCTGACATTGCCAGTGTCAGGACAGAAACCAAGATTTTCGTCCGGAGGGAAAAGTGGAAGATAAAAGTATTTTTGTCTGGAAGATAAAGTGTGAAGCTGCAGAAATTGTACCGCAGGTATGAACCAGGGGTTCCACAGTGCGGAGCCCCTGACAGGTGGCTCCTGGGGGGACAGTATCCCCCAGGAGCCACCTGTCAGGTGAATGAATGAAGCAACTCAAGTAAAAATAGTTATCAATTTTTTATATATTTTAAAGTCCATTCATTTGGAGAAAATGAGAATAATTTCTATTTCTGGAATCTATTGAATTCCACACACGGCAGAAAACTGGTTCTTTCTTTTTTTCCGATTCCCATAATTAAACCTGAAATTCCTTTTTTTTTGGATTCGTGTCTTTCCCAAAAATCCTGTTTTTTCGGTTCCTGATTTTCCCCCTGAGATTACAATGCTGCGGCAGGATCAGGTATTTGATTGATCGATATCCTGCATTTAAACAAAGAATGGAGTGTCTCATTTAAACGGGGTTCATGAACACTTCAAAATTAAAGAGCATAATGACATAAACTTTTATCTCCTAAAACGGAACATTTTTTTTAAATACGAACATAAAAAATATGCCTGCTCTGATTTTGTCAAAGTTTACACTCTGATTCCAGGTTTTCTTGTCACCACCTTGAATATGGCTGGTTGAGGAATAACACGAAAACCTCGAAATTGGAGTGGGAAGTTGGAAAATCTGAGCAGGAATATTTTTGCATAAAAAGAAACACTAAATGAGAATTATTAGTTCTTTTCTTTAATTTTATTTTTTCAATATAAAATTCTGTTCTTTTCTTTTTTATTTGCAGGTAAGGCTGATTTTGGCATTTGTGGCTGTTTCCAGAAGCAACTTTAATCTGCGAGAAAAACTTTTCGTTGCCATTGCATGGTCTCCAAAAGCAACCGTTCAGGTATTGCGATGTGACACATATAAGGGGTTCCCGGGCCCGCAATGTAAATCAAATGGGAGTATCCCCACCCCGCCCATCCCCCCATGGGGCCCTCCCCACCGCCCACAGCTCGCCGGCCCGCAATGTAAATTAAGCGGTGTTCCTCGGGCCCGCGATGTACAGACCGTCCCAAATTCTGTGGAGCATTCGTTTGAACCATTGCGGTTTACTGTTTGGAAACAGTCTTGGAAATATAAAGCCACGCACGATGATGAGCGTGTGTTTGGGTATCCGGGGAGCGCGCCCGACCGCCGGGACCACCGCCCTTCAGCGCCAAAGCAATATGTGACGCAATGCGAGAGCAATCAATTCCGCAATCAATGCGAGAATATGAAGCGTTCCGGACAATCCTTCAGCCTGCGGTGACCGCCCAAGGGTTTGCCCTGTGTCCGCGTGAGCCCAACGCCGCGAAACCGCATGGTTCGCGACAAGACATTTGAACCGCAGCTCGAGAATCTTCAGATTCAAACCGCGGTATGCTTGACCATTGAATCTTCCGAGCGAATGCGACCACGGAGCTGGCGATACAGCTGAATCAGGGACGAGCTGTAGGTTAATATCCGCATGGCTTGAATTCCTCCGATTCCGTCCGAATGGCTGAATGAACACACGTCTGCGTGAAAAGGTGCGAACTGACACTGCAGACCTGCTGACAAGAGGTGGGCAGGAATCTCCTTGTGCCCCAGCCCCATATCTGAAGGGAAAGGATGGCTGTGTCAAATGTCAATGCAGACCATAGTCTCTGCTTTGAAATGCACAACAGGAGCCGTTCTGCACATCTATATTGAGATCACCCGTCGGTCCCTGACATGGCACACCACGTTGTGGCCTCCTCAATGTTCTGGGAGGCAAATGAACTCTGGACCTCTGGCCATAGGCATGGGCCCCGTTCGTGTTCCCTTTCAAAGTCCGGGAGGGAACTAG
>JASGXE010011935.1:0-13653 GCA_030068105.1 Sinentomon sp. SZTP_YWyxl
TGATTTAAGGTAAATCCAGTAGCTTCACGAACAATCTTCCAGATTTTCCTACTATCACCTTTTGCCTGCTCAATGATGGATGCAAAATAATCTCGCTTTGCTATCCTTAGCAACTTTGTCAAAACATTCCTATACCGCCTATAGCTCAGCAAAAGACCACAATTTAAAGGATCCAATTTATGCCTGTAAAAGAGCTTATCACGAACTTTTAACGAACGCATAAGCCCTGGTGTGATCCAAGGGTTCCTAGGTTCAGAATATTTTGATTTGCGTCGCACAACCTTGGAACATGAGATCTTATGAGCAATAATTGTATCAAGCAAGAAACCAGTTGCAATATCAGGATCATGCTCCTTGTACAAAGGATCCCAATTAACCTCACGCAACTTTAACAACAATTTACGATAATTACATGACAAAGATGACCGTACAGGTGCTACATTGCTATTCATGGTAGAATCACATAGTCGCAACGGAGATAATAATACAAAAACAGCGAAATGATCTGTTATATCCAAACAAACAGTGCCACAATGTAAGACATTCCAGTGTGTAAACAATGACTTGATGTCATAAAATACCGATGCCGGTGGCTTTTGCGCAACGATTTAGTGCACCAGATTTCCAGGCACCATGTCGAGTCAATTATATTTTAACGGATGCGATGATTCGCAGTTGGTCAAAAAGGAAAAGAGAGCGTCAGAAAGCCAAATAATATGGCATGGGTCACAGAAAATACCGTACAATGCGGGTAAGTTAGGTACCTAATCAATGTCATAAGACATTTTTCCAATTTCATGCCGCAGAGGCAGAATTTTGAATATTTCCACATTGAATATTGACCCATCTGATGAAACACCGGATGGGTCATGGATGACCAAATATTTTCCGGTGAACGGAAATGGTCCAGGGCTGCCCACATTGGACCGGAAAATGCCCAACGCGAACTGAAAGTATTTTCGGTAAAAGTTCTGTGAAAAACAAATGCACAAAGCTTTGAAGGCTTTGGGTACAACGCTACATACCCCCACCGAAAACTTCTGAAATTTGGACAGCCATATGTGTTGTCCAAATTTCAGACAATGCTTTGTGTTCCACTATGTACAAAATCCTCGTGACGTTAAAATGGTGACGGCTTGTTGGTAGAAAAAACATTGGTTTCTTACATGGCGCCCCACGTTGGGCGCCATGTAAGAAAGATGGAATTAAAAGAACTTCCCTGCACTCAAAAAATTGAGTGCTCAAAGTCGGACTTTCAACTGTGAGTTGGGTTGATTTCAGTTTTGGATTTGACTTCACTTTGACTTCAGTTCGATCAGTCGGAAAACACAAGACGGACAAAATGACAGCGACTGACCTCACCGAAGTCTCCTCCCAAAAGTGGTCACTGGAGTCTCAGAGGCCAGCCGTTAAAAGATATGCGTTTCACAAGAAAACACCTATAAACCTGTTGGAAGAAGACTTATTTAAGAAGAAGACTTGCACTCTGCACAATTGAGAATCCTCTTGTTGAATTTGTCGCTACATTCTCTCTTGTCAATTGTTCACAGCAAGGTTTTGAGATTGTGTATCCAAACGGGGTCCCACACCCAAGTGCTTTGTTCTCCAAGTGGGTTTCAAAAACAATGATGCTCAGGCTTACACTCTGAAAATGAAGATGCTCCGGCTACACAGTGATTCATGTGAGACTCAATTCTTTGTGAAGTTCATACCAGACCTGTTGAGTTCGAATCACACTGTTTGTCAGAGGAAGGAAGACATTACGTTCTCTAGATAGAAATGATTATATTGAGATCGGGGTCGTTTTGCTGGCCAAACATTCGACTTGCGCTTTGCCTTTTCTCCTTCTCTGCCATGGATTTGGCGTTTTGTGAGTACGAACTGGGGGGGCAGTATTAAAAAAAAAAAGAGATAAATGACAAGAAAAGCAACCATGACGAACAATTGTTATGACATTCACACATTATTAAAAAAAAAACACGACAAATGACCATCTTTAAAATATGAGTCTGTGCTCGAGACCGCCGAACGAGTCTGTGCCCAACGCCATCGAAGGGCAACCATGCAATTCCAACAAATGGAAGAATCACATCCTCGAGATGAATTATTTCTGCATGTCCGTTGTTTCCACACCCAACAGGAAAAAGATGGTGAACACTTACTGAGCTGATTGATTTGTCAGGAAGATGGCTTAGCGAAGAAAACAGTTCTCAGGCGGACGATGTCGCCCCATTGCAGGACCTGCATGCTATCGACATAGCTGCTGCACTGAGACTATGATCATGTGGGGTCACCACGTGAACTGTAAATAAATCGAGAGGAAGGGGCGCCCAAATTTAGCATGAAAGCCACAGTGCAGGTTGGTGAGAACGATTTTGGACCTGGCTCAAATGGCCACACAACGGACAGTGAATAGCAAGTACGAGCCGCCGTTCCGAAAGCCGCCGAGTCGTCATTTCCTTTCCGAGCCGCCGACCTGTCAGGTTCGAAAAGGGACTGCCTTCGCTCGTTCCGAAATCAAAATGGCCGCCGCATCAAGTTTCGTTGTTTCGTGTGTGTTTCTTGTGTTTTTGGTTGTCGCTGTGAATCGTGATCCCGCTCTGAGCCACTTTTCAATGGATCTTGGTGTCCCCAAGCCTGTTTTCCGTGCCAAAAAATGTTTTTCGGATGTTCCACCAGAAGTTCTCTTGAGCCCCAAAACATTCATCCGTTTCTTTTCATTGAACAAGTTCTCTGCCTTCCTGACATTTTACCTGCCTTTCTGCCTTGTTCAGTTGCTTTTGGTCTGCTGTGGGGATGTTGAGCTGAATCCTGGCCCAACCCCTTCTAGGATCCCTGTAACTCGATCGTGTTCCACCACCAATAAAAGGAAGAGGCCTCAGGCCAATCCTGTGACTGAATTCGTTCAATGCGACCTTTGCTCCGACTGGGTCAGCTTCGCGTCATCAGGTTTATCTGGTTCCCTTCATGATGCGGAAAGCCAACCATTCTCCTGTAAACAATGCACTCTTTCGGTCGAGGTTGCTTCACTCAGGGAAGAAGTCTGCAAACTGAAAGCTAAACTTTTGGAAATCAAGTCCAAACCGCCATCGCCTTGCCCTAAATCGGTTGAGAAAGTTTGCAACACTTCGAGTGCCTGTCGTGGCACTGGCAGAGCCCCAGTGAATAGCTCCACAATTGGATCTCTTCCTCCTGGCCCAAACGAATGTGCTTCACCGGCTGATGTGCCATCATTGTACGCGAGTGGGTGCACTGGGTCGAATCACGCAGTCGTTTCCATAGGTAACTCAAATTTGAAAAGGATGTATCCATTTTTTGATGTCGCAGAACCTTGCCCAAGATTCACCCGATGGAAGAGTGGACTGAGTTTAAACGGCGTTTATCCCATTTTTCGGAGATGTTTGAAAGGTTTGGGAAACTGCAACAATCTCTTGCTGAACCTTGTGATGGATGAAGTTGACATCACTCACTCTTCTGTTCCTGATATTGTGCTATCTTTCTCCAGGTTGATCAGTGATTTAAATGTCATTAGACATCTAATTTGAATGTCATGTCTGCCATTAGGATTTTATGGGCACATTAGTGCAAGTAGGCAGGCACAAGTATATTAGGCAGGACCTTTCCCCCCTCAATGACCAAACTTCTGCCAACCCAATAGGGAAGCCATTGGGCTTCTGTGATACGTACTAACTAGGTAACCATTCATTCCCATTTTGCTCTACCCATGATTCTTTTCAACCCTGCATTGCAAAGGACGAATAATTATTTCTTATTTTTCTTTTCAAACTTTGGTTGTGCTGCCATATGCAACACTTCTCTTTTTATCTAGGGCACTTTACAATAATAATTCGTGATGACCTTTTCTTGGTTCGACATTTTCTTGTTCATCTTCTACGGGTGCTTCAAAAATGCTGCATACCAACTTCTTCTTGCCGACTTTTGTTGGAGATTCTTCACAATGGATACCAACATCACGATATTATTGCAACTGAGGAGTGCTGCATGTGACACAATACAACCGTAAGTTTGATTTTTACCCACACAATTATTATCCACTTCTCCTCCATTGCTTGTTGTACACATTGCTTGCTGCACCAAATTTGTTTTTCTACTGCGTATTTATTGTAAAAATGTTTGGTTTTGATTTCGGAATAAAAAAAATGAAATAAAATATAAAATGGGCAAAAATTGAAATTATAATGAAAAAAAATGAGCCCAAAAAATGTAGAAAAAAAAAAAATGCTACTGTGGTAAATACGTATCCCGGATTGAGTTTTTCAATGAACATATGCTCGATCCCACATAGACCCCTTGAACCATTCATCTCCAACAAAATTGCAAGGCTGAATGATTCATTGTCATCCCTCACCCGGAATCTGGTAAATGTTAACTTTCTGGACCTCCGTCCCACCCAATTTTCTGCAATCTCTGCTGATGGGTTGTCTTACTCAGAAGATGGTGCACAAGTTGTTGCTTCTCAGCTTGTTCGCTCAATCAATTCTTTTTTAGGCCATCAATTTTGCTGCCATATTGCACGCTGTCTGGCATCTCTCAAATTGACATCCCCTTGGACAGTGGTGGTGCTGCAGGTTTCAAAGTGAAAAAATCAACCTGCCACATCGTTAAGAGTGGGCCTTCATCCAGCTCTGGTAAAGACACTTCTCCAGTAATTGTCCCTCACAGCAACTTGCAAGTGGGTCTAGATCTACCCACTCAGCTTAGCATCACATTCAATCTCTCCTTTTTGCTTTTCAATGCACGTAGCCTTCTTCCCAAGCGATATGCACTTAGGCCCATTCTTGACTCTGTCAGTGCTGACTGTGTTGCTGTCACAGAATCATGGCTCGATGCTTCTTGTATGGAAAATGACATACTCCCTCAAGATTATGTTGTGTTTCGAAAAGATCGTTCAAGGTCTGGTGGAGGAGTCCTTCTTGGTGTGAAGGGATCCCTGCAGCCCAAACTTCTTTGGTGCAGTATGACATTTGAATTGATTGTTGTAGAGTTGGAGTTCTCCTTTCCATCAACTTTTATCATGTTGCTGTATCGTCCTCCAAACCTGAGCCCAAACTGTTTCTCTACAATGTACCTACTCTGAATTTCTTGATGCTGTTAGGTACACCAAGATTTCAGTCCAACCCTTTAGGTCGGCACTCGCCTATTTTCGTTCTGGCTGACTTTAATTTCAATGTTCTACCATCCCCCTTTAATCCTGTTTACCCCGAGGGTCTGCAACATTTATGTGACAGGTTCTCCCTCCAGCAAACAGTTGACTTTGTAACTCGACCTGCAAATTTGGCTTTCCCTTGTGTAGGGACGGCAATCGATTTTATTTTTCATTGCCCAAGATCAAGTCTAAAATCAATAAAACCCATCATTGGCATGAGTGATCATCTTATGATCAGTGCCTGCTTCATGGTTGATAGCTGCTCACCTCCCCCACTTCCATCTGTCCCAAATGACTTCCCTGGATTTACATATAACTTTGACAAATATGAAAAGCTATCGTTGACAGATTTCTTAACTTTGCCATCCTTGACTTTTGCGACACCGAAGTTAGTGAACCAACTGTTGACCACCTTTGGACCGAATTTAAGACTGTATGTTCATTTGCCATTGACCACTTCGTTCCAAAGAGGCGTCCACTTAAAATTGGTGGATTATCTTTCCCAGTGTGGTTTAGCCCTGATCTCCGTCAACTCTACCTCACCATGCTGAACCTTTTCCATTCTTGTTCAGCCAATCACAACCTTTTTCCACAATATGCCCAGGCCCTAAAGGCTTATCAATCCAAACTTTGCCATGTGGAGGCCCGTTTTGTTCAAAAACTTGCAGTCGGTGACGTTATCTCTTCCAAGCAGTTCTGGAAATTCCATCACAGTAAGACATCCAGTAAGGCACCGCACTTATCAGCCTTGTGTCAGCGCCTCAATGACAATTCCGACAATCCTTCAAACCCCGGTACCTCATTTGCCCTGGCCCTTCAAAGCTATCTAAACCCGGTTTCCACAGCACCAGCATCTCATTTCCCCATTTCACACTTTCTGAGGGATGCTGACCTAATCTCCATTGAAACTGTAGAGAGAGCCATCAAATCATCCAACAACTCGACATTCCTTACATTGATTCCATTCCTATGGCATTTCTGAAGAACCACTGTGACATTCTGAAGAAGTTTCTTTTTGTGCTCTTCTCCTTGTCCCTTGTCCATAATGTCATCCCCTCGGACTGGAAGTTGGTGTCGTTAGGCCCCTACCAAAAGGTGGCCTGCCGCTCTCTACTAACTGCTTTCGACCTATTAGCCTGATCAGTTCTTCAGCCAAACTTATGGAGAAAATTGTTGCAGGCCATCTTTTAAACTTCTCGAAAGTCAAAAATTTTTCTCTTCCCACCAACATGGTTTCCGTGCCAAGTTTTCCTGCGAATCTCAGTTGACTGGATTTGTAAATGACATTTCCACTGCACTAGGTAATCCTTAAAATCGATGTTATTTTCATTGATTTGGTGAAGGCTTTTGACAAAGTGGCTATCCCAACCCTTTTATCTAAGCTTGCTCATCTACAGATACCTGAAAACTTATTCATGTGGCTCTCCAACTTCATCTCGGACAGAAACTTTCAAGTTCTCATCTGCAATGCATTGTCCGAATCCCTTCCATTGACGAGTGGCATACCACAGGGATCATCTGGGCCCGCTTCTTTTCTCATCTATATGAATGACCTGCCAGCAAATATCACTTGTAATGTCAGATTTTTGCCGACGACATTGTACTTTATATTTTTTTTTTTTTTTTTTGTAGGCCTCAGAGTAAAGCTTCCATGTACTTTATGGCAATTATAATTGCCGTCATCATTGGCCAGATATCTGATTTATTCTTATCAAAGAAAAACTTTTGCGATTGAAATAAATTCACTCACAAACACAATTAAGACAATAAAGATTTATCAAATTATTGAGTTGTACAGGTACAGCTTTTATGTGAGAAAGATTTCTGCGTCAAAAATCCCGACCACTGTGGCAACAGAGTTGGTATTGTGTGGCCGGGTTGGCGCTTGGTGAAAAAATGTAGAACTGAAATCAGTTTGAAACAGCAAGATGTAACTTCACAATAGCCATCAAAAACAAGGTTTTTATTTAAAATAATTGTTAGTTTCTTAAAATACATCATACCGTTCTTTAATTTCTTTATATTCCAGGGTAACTAAATGATTCTTTAGGTCCTTTTTGAAGCTATAGAAATTTGTGTTTTTTCTCAGGGATTCTGATAATCCTAACCATAGTTTAATTAATCTAAAATTTAGCGATTTTCTTCCATACTCGGAATGTATCTTAGGTAAGATAGGTATATTTAGCTTATTATTCCTGGTAATTGATGCAGTTGTCTGCCAGTTTACACAGCAGTTCTCAGTTTTATCATAGTAGATTTTATATGCTAGTTTTGCAAGATTGAATACGATAAGTCCATATATGTCTAAGATATGCAGCTGCATAAAGTAGTTGCGTGTGTGAGTACCTCTAGGTAAATGGCACATTATACGTACTATCCTCTTCTGAAAGCGAAATATTTGCTGTAGATTGTAGTCATACGTTCCTGACCATATCTCAATTGCGTATTCGAGTCTTGATTGAATTAACGTTATATAGAGTGTTCTTAGAGTGCAAACATCTACTGTGTTCCTAACTCTTAGAAAAGTATGAATTAGATAACTCATGGAAGCGAGTATTTTGCCAATGTGATTTCCCCATGTAACATTTGCATCAAAATTTACTCCCAATAATTTTATCGTATCCACCTTTGAAACATAACTGATATGATTATTCATTGCAATTCTTATCTGAATATTGTTTGCCACCCCTTGTTTCCTCTTTGATGTGAAGAGAATTAAATTCGTTTTCTTCGTGTTTAGTATCAACTTATTTGCCAAAAGCCAATCGACAATTTTTGCCATGTCTTCCTCGAGCTGCCTTACCATTTCATTGACATTCATTCCTGTTAGAATTAAAGTCATATCATCAGCATAGCCGATAATTTCCGAGTTGAGAGGTAGGTTAAAAATATCATTAATATATATCTTAAATAGAGTTGGCCCTAAGATCGACCCTTGCGGTACTCCTGAGATTGTGTTTAATTCATCAGATATCGTTGGCTGATAAACAACCTGAGTTCTATCACTCAAATAGTCTTTTAGTAACGTGAATATCTTGCCTCGAAAACCATTTCTTTCAAGTTTCTGCAACAGTACTTGCCGATTTACCGTATCAAAAGCTTTTGATAGATCAAGCGCAACTATGAAAACAAAACTCCCTTTGTCTAATGCGTTATATATACTTGTCACTATCTTCTGTAATGCATTGTTTATAGACACGTTCTCTCTAAAACCAAATTGGTTTTCGCTTATAATCTTATATTTGCTTAGAAAATTTGCTATTTGATTTTGAATTGCTTTTTCTACTATTTTACCTATCGTTGGCAGTAGAGATATAGGTCTATAGTTCACCACTTCCATCTTGTCATTGTTTTTATAAATTGGGATTACCCTAGTTTTTTTGTAAATTTGGGGATATTTACCCGTTTCAAAAGCAGCATTTATTAGTGCCGATATAGGTTTTAATAAGACTTCTTTATTTTCCTTTATCATACTTATTGTGACATGGTCTTCATAACAAGTCGTTTTATTTTTTAAGGATAGAATACATTTGTTGACATCATCATCAGTTACGGGAAGTAAACCCATGGTATTTGCTACTATAATATTTCCAAAATTTTGGCAATTGTTTGTATTATTTGATATTTCTTGGAGAAGTTGTTCAGCAATATTAACAAAGTACTCATTAAAGTTATTTGCAATGTGGCTTTTATTCCTCAACATTATGTTTGAGTCATTCCATTTTTTCATTTCTTCCGGGATGCACTTGACCTTTCCAGATCTTCCCATAAGCTTGTTTAATTGCAACCAAAACTTGCGCATGTTGTGTCTAGTATCATCTAATTGTATCTTATAGTAATTTGATCGAGTTTCTTTTATTTTTGTTGAGAGTTTGTTTTTTAAAATTTTATATCTGTTAAACAAATCCAGATTATGCCTATCAGCTCTGTGCTTTAGGTATGCTTTGTCTTTCTCCTTTATCAGTTTTATAATTTCAGCATTCATCCACTCTTTCCTAAAACTATATCTGTTATAGGGTCATAAAATCCCCAAATGACTCTGTGGACCTCCAGCATGACCTCAACAGCATTTCTAATTGGTGTGCAGCTAATTCCATGAGTGTCAATACTGCTAAGACGTTTGTGATGTCCTTTACTACATCCAATCATCCAATAAATTTGATTATCATATCGACTCAGCAATCCTTTCACGTCCAGATAATATTAAATACCTTGGTGTACTTTTCAACTCGACTCTTACCTGGGGCCACATATTGCACAAATTGTCAAACGAGCATCTGATCAATTGAAGTTCCTCATCAGGCACATTCCCATGCTTCTCAAAGAGTCAAATTGATACTCTATTTCTCGACTGTCTGCTCTGGAATATTCTACCACTACCTGGGACCCCCATCTGCAATGCCATATCAATGCTATCGAGGCTGTTCAACGTAGAGCAGTGAGATTTGTGTCTGGCAATTTCTCCTTCAACAGCAGTGTATCTCTTCTTAGGGATGAGCTTGGATGGGATACCCTTGCTATGCGGAGGCAACTTCATGGCATATCCTCTTTAAGGAAATGTGTCCTTCATCAGGAGGGTGGCTGGTCTGACTTCGGGGATATCCTTTCACCAAACATTGGGTCTACCGGAGCCGGTGACCTGGTATCTTTTACTCCACCTCTACTTCTCAAAAATGTTGACAGATTTTCTTTTCTGAACCGCTGCACCTTTTTATGGAATCTCTGAAGATTCCAACGGATTTGATGAATTTATCACATGACGCATTTGTCACTGCAATAAAGCCCAAACTCTTGACCACTCTATCGTCAGTAAACAAGCGTTCCCTTTTGGGCCTAGGTGCCATCAATCAAAACGTTACATCTAAAATGTCAGTTTCAATTGCATTTCCTTTTCCTCATCCCAATTTCTCCTCCAGTTGTGTTCACAAATAGCAGGGTTGCCACTGGCTTGGCCTCATTGCTGAGTTCCTCGGTTCAGTGCGATTTCACCTTGAAACAGAGGGGTACTGAGGGGGGACAAGGTGGTGTGACCTGGCTGGTGGTAATTCCGAGTCAGTTTGTGTCCCATTAGGTATCTGCCCAGATAGGTAATCTTTTGAAATTCATTGCTAGATCTGTTTTCTTTTTTCTTTTTTTTTTCTCCACTTTTATTGAACATTTTTTGATCTGTACTGTGAAATCTCCATTTTCCCCAAGGCAGCTATCATAGGGTTAGGCAGGTGTGTTTTTCTTCCACCCCATTGTAGATATGTGTACGTTGGTTCATGATTTTTAGCAGCCTACCTTATGAATTCTATTCTTTTCTTTCCTTTTCCAATGTTCATGGCATGTGAATTTTGCCAAGGGAAAATGAACCATACATACTCCAACTTCATTTCCTATTACATCTCATCGATTGCCTACTGGCTGTTGCCGTCATCTGTGGTCAATTTTGAGACTGAATTTCCTGCTGCTCAACCACTCCATTCGGGTTCGTTTTCTCCTTCTCTGCCATGGATTTGGCGTTTTGTGAGTACGAACTAGGGGGGGGCAGTATTAACGGCTCGAAAACAAAAAAATGAAATTTCAACTCACTGTTGTGTGCTCGCTTGTTTGTGATTGGTGCTGCTATTTGTAAGACAGCTTGATGTTAGTTGCGCTCATATCAATTGTCAAACAGGTACATATTTTGTCAGCAAGTTCATTCTCAAGTCTTCGGAACTATACTTCGTTGCCCTCACGGATATCGTCCAAAAACAATATTCAACCCTGGTTCGAGTCCCAACATTGGGAATTACCTTGCAATTGGCGAAAGAATGGAAGCACAACTTTGCACAGGCAATTTTCAGAGATCACCTTCAACAAAAACAATTTAGTCCCGGTGGAAATAGGCCTGGACAATTTTCTCAGCAAAAACCCGGCTGTTGTAAACCTTGCACAGAATTTTCCATTTCGTTATTGAAAATGGGAGTGCAAATGAAATGGAGACAACAAATGGCAACAAGGGGTCAATTGTGGTAAACAAATGTGGTCAAACAGAAAGTTAATTCGGTAAAAATGACACTTAACAGACACACGAACACACAATCCATATGCTGACGATGAGGAGTGGCAAATGTGTAGGCAACAAGTGGCAAAATACCTGCAAGGCGGCCCAAATGTTTATGCGAGATTTCATTGGAAGAATAAAATTTTATCCAGTCACCCATTTTGTGCGTGGGCCTATTAGAATCGACAAAATTAGGCCTTGGCCCATTGTATTGGCCTGCACAATCAGCTGGCAATGCAAGTTTGTTCAAGTTGCATTGCAAGTTGTGTTTGCAATGCAACTTGTTTTTGCAATGCAACTTGTCAATGCAAGTTGTTTTTGAAACTAACGAATTTACTCTCCATAAACCCGCAGAAATCCGGAGTCAAAAATAATTAGGTATTGCTTTCTTCCTTAACTGAGCCAACAGTGAACTGAAAAACGGAGGCCAGTGCCATCTATTGACTATTTGACTCCCTTGCAATGGTCACTGATATGTGTGCCGCTCGCATTTGCGAAGGCCAAGTTTCCAGCAACAAAATAAACTTGCAATAACAAATGATGTCCGTTTCCCCAAGAAAGTGTCTGCATTGTAGTTATAGGTAGGTTCTGGTTTCTTGTTTTTTCATTTTTCACTTCACAAATTTGAATCTCAGTTTTTTGTGGCCTGCGCACTACAGTTCGGACTGTTTGCTCGACGTAAATTTTGAGACTGAGACTGACGGCCTTGAAAGGGCCATGTGGTTTTGTTTTCAAAACAACACTTCTCGCTTTCCATGTGCTTTTATAGCACACAGAAAGTGAGTTTTATTTTCGTGTTTTATTTTCTGTTTTGGTGTTTTGGAGTCACTTTTTTCAAATTTTTGAGGTGTCCAAATTTACCGTCCACAAAACCTCAGAAAATGCACATTTTTAACATCCTTCGACTATCATCCTGACTCATTTCCACCTTGTAAGGAACGCAAATCTGTTCGGAAACAAACCAATGTGTTGTAGTACGAATGTGTTAAATGAACTGCATCTACTTGCTCCCCAAAGAAACGCCGCCCGTCCCATAAATGTGGTGTCGTTTTTGCAACTATTTTTGAGATGCACGAATTTAACCTGCTTGGCTGCAGAAATTGCACAATTTTTCATATCCTGCAAAGCCGTCAGCCAGACTCATTTACACATCGGGAGAAAGGCAATTCTGTTGGAAAGAAACCAATGTGTTGAATGGAAGACGTCCGTCTCTCCATAAATGTGAAATTGGCGGATTAAAATTCTTTGGGATGCACACTGCGGTTTAGAGAGTTTTTGGCAACATTATGATCCAGGAAGTTGTCCAGACGTGAGACATTCCAACGGTGCAATGCCCAAACTGTCCGGACATGTAGGTAGGTACACAGCGTTACAGGCGGGTTGGTTCCTGAAAACATGCAAGACGTTCTATACACAACTTGACAGGCGGGTTGGACGGCCATCTATAATAGACAATAGAGGGATGATGCCTTGTTGTCAGTGGTTTAGCACTGATGTGAGTCAGTGGTTTTGTCAGTGGAGTTGAGTTGTGAGTGGAGTTGAGTTGTGAGTCAGTGGAGTTGAGTCAGTGGTTTAGCACTGCCAGCAATGACTGCCGATATTTTTTTTTTACTTCTAAATTTTTAATCGTTCTCCTCTTTCCTTTTCAATTTCAGGGTTTTAGCATACCTACTAAAAATTTTACTTCACACTTCTGAGCACTGTTCTCTGGCATGTGATTTCTCATTTTCGATTTTGTGTGTTGCTGTTACTGGGCAGTTTCTGCCAAAGGCAGCCTGCACAGTTGTTAACGTACATCTCACCAAAATGTCTTACCAACTCTACCGAAACACAACTCTTGGCCATACCCTGCAAGAAAGCTTGGACGAGATGATACAGGTTCGGCAGAAACTGCTTTTTTAATTTGTTCATTTGTCCCTTCATGGTAGGTATTTATCTGGATCATTGTCATCATGATGTCATTCTCACTGTATGTCTGTTTTTAATTAGGCTACCTGATACCCAATTCACACTGGCACGGTTTAATGCTCATTTATCTAATGATCATCTATTTCGTTTTTATTAAATGATCACTTAACATGGTCGTTCACACTATGTTTTTGTTAAATGATGCTTTATGTTATTTTCTGTTAATGCTCATTTAAAAAGCTCTTTTTTGGTGTTCACATCAGTTCCGGTTACAAACATCATTTACCCGCTGTGTCTTGCTTGTCCTTTAGGATGCAGGCTCAAACAACACCAGCCACTAGCAATTTTTTGTTTGTGGCTGGTGTTGTTTGAGCCTGTTTCTGTCCTTGAGGGTAATACATATTGTTTTATGGTGGAATCAGCAGCTTCATCTCATGGCACAGCTGCTAAAGCAGAGGAGTAACCTGTACAAGAGACGATTTTGGAAATGTGCGGTTTTTTATTGGCCGATGCAGCAGTTAGACGGTCTCTATGGCAAAAAGCTAGCTCC
>JASGXE010011936.1:0-14423 GCA_030068105.1 Sinentomon sp. SZTP_YWyxl
AACACCCTGTATAACGAAAGTAGGAGACTGGGTGGAGAAATGGCGAGACATTGCAGAAATTCGAAAGGAAACTACAGGCTAGTTGACAGTATTTATTGAACGAACCAGGTACAGTCTACTTTATTTTTTAAATATTTATTTAAATAAATATTAATTTAGTTAGTTTTTAACAATATTTAATAATTTCACAAATTTATTAAACTCGATAAGTAAAATAGGAAAGAACGCAGAAACACGTTCGGATGCATCGATGTACCGCCTAAATAGTTGAAATCTAATTCGACTGTACACAGTGCGATCAAGGTGGCGCCCGCTTCTGTCAAGAAATCTTATGTGCTAACCATCTACCGAACACTATCCCCAAGATTTAAACTAGATGATTCCAGGCGACCGCTTGACGCTGGACAATATTTTTGGGCCAGTGCCAAAACGTCTCTTTGTTGGCTTTGTCTCAAACAGGGCATACAACGCTAATGTGAAGTGCGCAGTCCCTTCGATTTTAAGCTCTGACGGAAGCTACTTTGCACTTGTCGTCGATGAAGAGCAGGTTTCGAGCAGTCCTCTGCAGACTGTTTGTTCTCCCGAAAATGGAACATGTCAAGTTACCACAAGTTGTTTTCCGTGACTGGCACTCATTATTTATTTTATTTTATTTATTTTATTTATTTCGATTTTATTTGCTGTTCTATAGTGCAAATATGTCAAAAAGGATTTACAAACATCTAACCAACACACAATAAACCAAAAATTAAGTGCTGCGACAATAAAGTGAAATTTGATAAGAAGTTCACAAAGACTGAGAAAAAATCACAACATGAGGAACATATCGAAGAAATTTTTGAATGGAAATATAGGTCTTCTATGATTCAAGGTGGCAGATACTCCCCGGCGATGTGGGTGATTGCACGAAGCAGTGGAGAATCCCTGGGTAAAGCATTCCAATCTTTAAGAGATCTCGAGAAAAAAGAGTTAAAAAAAATATTCGATTTGATTAGGGGAATGCGATATTGAAAATCATGAGTGGCTCTTCTGTTTTGAAAGTTTTCAGCGAAAAATGGGGGGATCTTAATCAATGTTTTGCGTTTGAAAATTTTAATGAGAAATGCAAGTCTTTTCTCGTTTCTGCGGGTTCTGAGAGGGGTGAGCTCAAGATCAGATAGCATAGCTGTGACACTGGCTGTGCGTTCATAGATTCCAGTAATGAATCTGGCCGCAGATCGTTGTACCTTTTCCACAGCATCAATATGAAAGACAAGGAATGGATCCCATACCACAGACGCATACTCAAGGTGAGGTAAGACAGTAGCCTTGTAAGCTAATAGCTTGGATTTAGTGTTCCCATGTGACAGATTCCTAAGCAAAAACCCTAAGGCCGACCTAGCTTTGTTAGTTGATGCGTTAACTTGTTCCCCCCAGTCTAAGTGCTCATGAAGCGTGACTCCAAGATATTTGAAAATGGTGACAGTGGTCACAACTTCATCATTTATCTTATAAGAGAAATTTTGTGCTTGAGAGTAAGGGCTCTTTTGATTCTTCGGATGGAAGAGTAGAAATGCACACTTTGAGACGTTAATACCCATATGCGAGTTGTTGCACCATCGATGAAGGGCTTCTAAGTTTTCTTGTAAAGTTATACTGTCACTGTCATCCTCGACAAATGTGTACAAAACAATATCATCAGCGTAAAGCCTTATGTTACAACTAATTACATAGAAAATATCATTAACAAATAAAGTAAAAAGAAGCGGGCCCAATGCACTCCCTTGAGGAACACCAGAGGCAAGATTGAGGAGAGAAGAGGATGGCGTTCGATCAACAATGACGTTCGCATGTCTTGATGAGAGGTATGATTGAACAAGTTTAATCAAAATGGTCGGGAATGAAAGCCTCCGAAGTTTAATGAGAAGGAGTTCGTGGTCAACACTGTCGAACGCTTTTCACAGGTCAATAAATATGGCATGGGTCGGAGTTTTCGACTCAAATTTGGACGATATATCAAAGACCAACTCTGTGAGCTGAGTTTCACATGATTTTCCCTTCCTGAATCCGTGTTGATTTGGATGCAGGACATTATTTTTCTCACAGAAATCACGTATTAAGTTATGCAACATTTTCTCAAATACGAGGTATTTTAGGTATGGCAGAGATCAGAGCAATTGGTCTGAAATTGTTGACGTCATTTAAACTGCCCTTTTTAGATCAAGACAAGGGAAACAATATCACGCGATGGAGCACGCCAGCGGTTTGCCTGTATGCACTCGAGCTAACCTCCGATACAGGGACCAGGAATTTAAGAGTGGAGGTTAATCTCACGCAGGCATTGCAAGAATAGATATAAATTGCGTTATGTATGCGGAATTCGAATAAATACTGCAAACAGACAAAAAGGAAGGTGATCGTAGACTACAAAAATTAGTCCGAACCCAGCACAAATTGACATTGCTCTTGTGAGGGATCACAAAGTTGCCTCAACCTTTCAAGACGTTTTTGCATGCGGCCAGTTTCCGCGCATAGGCAAGTATAGGCCCAGTGTCTTCCTTGAAACATCTGGATCTCATATAGAGTTGCGTTGCACGTTGATAGACAGTGGAGTAGAATACTTAGACAGTTACGGTCGTGCTCCAATCAACCAAAATTTCAAACCTGGGTAATCGCCAACTTGAGTGGGATATTTGGTTACAGTAACATGGGCTGCAAGCCACTGAGAGCGAGGTATGTTGACATTAGGTCATGTGCTACATCTACCCTTCGGATCCGAAGGGTGTCACGAAAAGAGCTTCATATAGAGGCTGGCACGTAAACATTGATGTGCGTGGCAAATCTCACGAAATTTTGCAAGTGGTTGAAATTGTTTCTCCGCGGCCTCGTTATGTTGGAACCGTGGTTAAAATTCTGAAATTCGAAAATGAATGGGGTTATCCTGTTTGTTGTCCACGGGACGACGGAGTACCGCTGATTTTGAAGATGATGGGTGAGCACATTTATTTTAAAAATGTCCGATCTAGCAAATGAAAGGAGAAAACACTGATGATGTAAACTGAGGACTGGAGACAGCTGCCAGAGAAGGCAGATGTTATAAAAACAAAAATTTCGGCATTTTTCACAAAAAATTACCTAGATTATAATCCCAAATGTATATGGCGTGCGGGTCTTGTCTCGGTGTCCAATTTAATGTTAATTGATCGTATGGCCGGGAAGCCTATTTAAGAAATGCCTACCGTTTTGGGCACTTTCCCATCTAAACACGTGTAAAAGTTCTGACCCCCAAAAAACGGGAAAAAACGCTTGAAACAAGGGAAAAAGGTCAGGTTAGGTTAGGTTAGGTCAGGTTAGGGTGGCTTAGATAGGCTAGACAGGTTACGTTTGGTTAGATTAGCTTTATTTTTCACTTTTTCGTCACGCGCAAAATCGGGATATGCCCAAATCAGTAGGCAATTCTTAAATACGCTAGCGGGACTGGCAGCTTCCAACTATCGCACCTGTGAGATATTGCCTTTTCTGTTTGATTCGAGATCATCGAGATCTACCGAGTAAATGGACAACGGGTTGAGCCGCGATAATGGCTATAGATCACGACGGTGGGGTAACAAATAATGGTAATTGGCATTTCAACATCATCCGCATTTGCGTAAACTCGTAGGCGAAACGACCACGTCGATAAGTTCGATAAGTTCGAAACACAAACAAACTTGGGAACGTTTTCGGACTTCTTTTGGTTGACCACGGAGCGGGTCGCTCCGAAAACTTTCCCGTCATATAGTTGTTAGTGTTTTTAACTTATCGACGTGGTCGTTTCGCCTACTAGTTTACTCATCAGACATGCTGACTACTGCTTTTAAATTATTATTACCCGTGTCTTATATGATCCATCAGCTTTGACAAGGACAGGAAATGACTAGATGCCTTTCCTCTTCTTTCTCACGTGGTACCAGAGTGTGTGTGCATAGGGCGCATTTACATCAGTCTTACTGAAACCGAATTGCATAATCTTTTGCATTTCCGGAACTTTCCCAGCTGTTCGGAGCGGTGCGATAGCACGCCGCTTTGAAGCTTCGTCGTTTCAGTTTGAAGGTATTTTTAAGTTACCGATACATCGAGGTAAATTCTACATCAACAGTTCTCTTTCGCACGGGTTTCTTGTCAACAACAGCTAAGGGTGGACAAAACAGAAACCGGGAACCCAGCAAGATTATTGATATTCTGCAAAATGAGGAAATGTAGGCCTACTGCCAAAGGAAGATCTGTGCAAGTCCCATTCTTCATTATTCTTTATTCTTTCAAAATTGTTCTCGAATCTTCTAAATCACACGGTCGCGTTAACTTTACACGTTAGGATTTATCTGTATTGGAAGAACGGAGAGAGAGATCGAGAGGGAAAGGATTAAAGCCATGTGAACATCAACCCCTGGAAGAAGCCTAATTTGCTATCTTCTGCCTCAAAAAAACTAAAAAAAAAACAGGTCAAGCGTATTAAAAGTGCCGTGAACACTTGCCGGGCGGGCTCATGAACCATAGTCATGTAGCAATCCTACAAAATCTGGCAGTTTCAAGAACTCGCATTAAATTTCAGATTAACTAAGGTTCGCTATGTGTTTCCAGTCAATGTCAGGGATGTTGCAATCGCCGATAACCATATCGAATTTCCATACGCGTCAATAAGCATCACTGAAAGCCTGCTCCATTTTATTTCGTAATTTGAACTTTTGCTTCCGCAATGCAGCGGTGCAGAAAGTCAAGACTGGATACTGATGCAAAATTGCACTGTGAGTGCTGATGAAATAGAGAAATTGGAAGCTTTCGTTGGATAACTACGCTAGAAGATGACAAAGGGGTTGCAGTTCGGAATACCTGCCGACATCTGAAAAAAGTTGAACTGGACGAGTTTTCATGCACGCTCAAGCAACTAAAAATGGGACAGGAAGATGAGGACGATGTGGGTAGGTTTGGATAGGTGTGATAGGACAGGTTAGGTTGGGATAGGTCAGGTTAGGTCAGGTTTAATTAGCTTTTAGTATATCGGAGAGCAACGGTGATAACTCGTTCAGTTCAATGTCGGCAGGTATTCCGAACTGTTACCGACAAAGGAATGTGGTTAACAAGTATTGGTGCTTAAAGTGCGGGTGTTGCAGAAAAGATTTGCTGGGTTTCCTAACAGTTATAAACGTCTTCGCATTACTCTGAGTTTTCGGTACTGAAAAAGAAATGACGAACGGTAAACGCTGAAGCTGCCAATCTATTCGTAATGGATATTTTTCTTTTTTGAGTGTCAGGCTGTTGGCGATCTGATACGTCACTTTTCTTGCTTCCATTGAGGAAGCAAGAAGTTAAGTTCCATTATGTCATTTTTGACGTCAGTTTTGACGCATATTTGTCATTAAATGACTGGCTACCTATAATCAGTTTGCAGGCCCAGTGATTTATCCTTGAACAGCGGTTGTCGTGCTCAACCATCTCATAATGCTATTTTCGCTGTGTCATCATATCATTGATAAGCGCCATGGTGCTTATCAATGATCCAGAGTCTGGGCTTTGTCACTGTGTCATCCAAGTAAAATGGCGATTTAAAAGGGTCCCACTTGTTTTCATTGTTGTGACAACTAAAATTGACTCTTCCATAACAAAAAAAAAAACGGGACCACATATTATTTTCATGGGTATTGAATATCAGATGGACTGAAAGGGACTGCAACCCCATGCTATTGGATCTGCGGAGGCAATTTGGAAACTTATGGAATTTGAACATATTATTCATCTTTCAGATTCGAACACTCTTGTCCATTAATAAACACCCGGACTCTTTTTGTGTAAAAAAACATCCTTCGCAGACATTAAAGTTGAGCATGCGCGCCCAATTTTCATGGAAACATTATTACTGTCATAGATCAGTTGTGACTTCGATCATTGTCCTTTTAGTTTTTATTGATGTTCCTTGGTCCCTGGAGTCACGTTTCGGTGATAAATTGCGTCATAATAGAAGTAAGTTTCAATCATTTTAGAACGGTCGATGTATTTCTTAAGAGTGCCTCTAATTTGTGATCACAAAACGTATATTTCTATTCCATGTGATTAGCAACTATAAAAACACCATTGCGGCTCAGAAAACTTAAAACGTTTTTTGCCTCATAACCTTTACTAAACCACGTATGCCCAGTTCATTCAAAAGTGGTTAGCGTCTGAAATGAGAGGTAAATCATTCTGATGTGAAATTAAAAATGCCTGTAGCCTATAGATAACTTTAATCTGCCGTAATCGGATGATTAATTTTAACCATTGTTAACTAACCAGTGATTAACGTCATAAAAACTATTGTCACAAGAAAGTAAAAATTTCAAACGAAAAGTAGTCACTGGTTAGGATCAAACCAACAAAACAAAGAGTAATAGATTTGGACCTGAATAACTTTTCGATGGGCTAATTTTCGTTCAGGATGCGGAATTTGTTTATTTTTGGCAGAAAAACATGAATTTCAACATCGGTCAGCAATTTTGATGGTTGAGAAACACATATTTTCACAACGTGTCTGCGGAAAAATGTATCAAAATTTGGATTTTGCACATCTTTGAAAAAAAAATGAGCTTTCTTGCTGATTCGCGAACTCAACCTGTGGGACCACGATGGGAAACTACTGGCCAAATTTCAGGAAAATCGGTGGATGCTTTCTTTTCAGAGTGGGGGGCATTTTTTCCCGACGCGTTTTCGGAAACTGATAATAATGTTTTGCTGTTTTTGCAGAAGACACTTCGTGGCGCATTCAATGCGCTCGTCTGCAAAAACGGCAAAACAATAATAGCGCTTAATTTGAAGTTAATCGGGAGTTTAAGCTAACGAGGCTTTAAAGAACTTGGCAGCACGTAGAGGTCCTCATAACTTCATATGTATGAATCCTCCGAACATACGAATTTGGATTTTTGAGCAAACAGCATATTGACGTGTTATTTTTCACCATTCATGAATTTCAGCATTCGCGAGACGTTAATCTCACTGCTTGAACATATTTCGGGATATTGCTTTAAATGATCTTGATTTTCCCCTCCCATGCGGTTATTCCATTAAACCCATTCAACGTAGGACTGATAATGGGTTGAGCTTTGTGCTACCCCTCTGTAAGCAGAACACATTGTTCAATTCTTTCTTCTCTCGCACCATCACTGAGTGGAATGCTCTCCCTAGGAACTCTCCCTTGATATCTGCAACACTTTCCCGCACTTATCGCCACAGCGGACCGTCGTAAATCTTGTTTTTTCCATTTTCCATACTAAATCACTGTTACTTCGTATTGTTCCATTTCATTTTTGATTTAGCTTTTGACAAGGCGTTCGCTGCTGATTTTACTTTTTTCATCATATGCATCTCACGCAATTATTACTTTGATTAATTCACTAGCGTCAAAAAAGATTCACTAATCATAAGCATTATGCAGAAACACCAGCACAAAACAACAGACATCGAAGACAGAACCTCTGTTCAGTATATGGTGTTTTATCAGGGGCACCATCCCAGATTAGAGCGGGGTAACTCTCACAAATAAAAGCAACACTTTTCGGCCGATCTGCCAAACCGAAAACACACGACACGTCATGTGATTGCATGCGTCTCTATGGATACATCATATTCATAGGTACTTGATACATCATATTCATAGGTACTTGATTCAACCTTGGTGCATTTCTCTTAGATTCATACCTACTTGATAATTAATTTTATATACTTAAAACATTCAAGTCTGCAGCATAGTTGCATTAAATATCAGTCTGGATGAAATCTGGCATGATGCCATCAGCTATATCAGTTTTTATTACAATTTTTATACATTGCTCCTGACTTATACTCGACGTATCAAGGAACTGATATTAAACTCAAACGGTCACGAATAAGAGGATTTATGCGTGTGAAAGAACACGTGTCAAAAGGAAAATCACCGGCGCTTAGACCTGATCAAGTGCAAGGCAAGTTTTGAACTATGATATTCACCTATTTATTTTTTATCATTTGTTTACTATTAATGCAAACAAATTTGATTTTTTGTTTTTATTTTAATATCAGCAATTTTATTTGCTAAATACAATGGTGCATAGGTATGTTTTATAATAAAAATACAAAAAAACCACATCGAAAAACGCCTTCGTCAATTGGCAAAATTAACCCCCGCATTTTACAACGGGTTGGCGTCCGTTGTAAAGCTAACCCCCTCACACAGCAACGACTTGCTTCCATTGTGGATTAAAGGCGCTTCATTCCACAATAGCTTTCGTGAGTTCTGTTGTGGATCTAACCTTCGACATCCGCCCTGTTCGCGTCCGTTGCAGAATCAACCCCCCATTCCACAACGTTTTACAGCAGTTGGCGATCTAACCCCCTCTCTCCACCTCGGCTTGCATAAGTTCTGTGAGGATCTACCGTCGTCATCCGACAACGCCCTCCGCTGTAGAATTATTAAACCCCCTCATTCATCAACGATTTCCAGCCATTCTCCCCCCTTCAACAACGGCTCGGTTGTGGATCTAAAACCCGTCATCCGACAACAGTTCGTGTGCGTTGTAGAACAGACCCCCTCATTCATCTGCGGTTTCCAGCCGTCATAACAATCTCTTTCTTTTTCGGCATGCATCAGTTCTGTTTTATCAATCTTATCCTCTATCTATCTTATCCTCTATCTATCTTATCTTATCCTCATCATGCGATAAGGGCTCGCGTTAATTTGTTGTTTAGAACAAATAATCCGCTGCATTCCACAACGGTTCCAGTATTTTTTTCCTCTATTCGCCAACGACTCGATTTAGAGATAGAATTTACCATTCAATTCACAACAGCTTTTATCAGTTACGGAAATGATCATGCCCTCATGTCACAAACGGCTCACGCTAATTGCGTGGAACGAACACTATTCCACAACTGTTTGCATGAGATCTCGAAATTGAAACACCCGCAAAGGTCTTCCGTCTGTTGGGCTTGTTGATAGTTTCGACAAAACCTATTTCGGTCCGGGCACCTTTGTCGAAACCCAAAGTGAAAGTCTG
The DNA here is from genome assembly GCA_030068105.1 of Sinentomon sp. SZTP_YWyxl. Lineage (NCBI taxonomy): Eukaryota > Metazoa > Arthropoda > Protura > Sinentomata > Sinentomidae > Sinentomon > Sinentomon sp. SZTP_YWyxl. Next base: position 9,018 of record JASGXE010011936.1, read on the forward strand.
CCGAGCCTTATTCCGGCCACCATCCAGTAGCTACCTAGAGTGACCAAGTGTCGATTTGAGAAGGCGCCAGTTTGGTTGAATCCCGCTTCACCGAGATCACGTTTGGACATGAACCGAACCGAAGATATCAGTAGTTCGGTAGTATGTCGAGCCTGAGTTGGATAACCGTTTGGCAGCATTCTGCAGTGTATGATTAAAGCTTGACACTGGTGCTCCTTTGATCGAATCCCATATCGCCCAGAGGCCTTTTCGACGAAACCCAACCCGTTAGCCGATCTAACGACGTCACATTGATGGCCGACAGTTTTGCACCATCCCCGATAAGCAAAGAAGCGTAGTGCAGATGATCATTTCGGCGAATCCCAGTTTTTTGTCGAAAAACTAATTGATGGCCCGCTGGGCATGACACAGGTTATAATCCAGTGGCAGACCCCAGTGAATAAGTCACGCTTTCAGAAGGCGATTGTCAGTTCTAATCCCACCACACATTCGGCGCACGTTTGATTCTATATGATGCTCTATTTGATTCTGTTCTCGGGATGATGTTCATTTTAATGACCAATGACTCTCAATAAGAGAGATTCATCCGTTATGATCTATTCGCTGCGAGAGATCCATTCACGTGATGCCATAGATGCCCCGTTTTTTTCCATGAATGATAAAATTCTCTTGGGAATCTCTGACAAAAAGGCAACAACCTACATGGCGTCTTGCAAAACTGATTCGTTTTTAATTCCGGCAGGATATGAAAAACACAAATGGCATCGCACAAAATCAATTTGTTTTAAATTCTGGATCTGATTGAACAACATACACTCGAACATGGTATCGTGCAAAATCAATTTAGTTTTCATTCCATCCGATATTTTTAAAATCTGCAATGGTTTTCTGTAAAACCAGTCTTGTACTCGTATTCCGGAAACCCATATGGGTTGAGCACTCTTTTGATGTTTTGGTTTTTCATTAAAACACAGAAATTTGGTTTTATAAAAAACCAAAGGAGGTCTTCTGTGGGAGGCGAAACGACATTTTATGGTTTTTCATAGCCACATCTCATTTGTGCGTGCATAAAATCACGCTTGCACTCTAGGTATGGTGCGAAATTGTAGGCCTGGTTTCGCACGGCAGGCCTTCTGTTCGGCTGACGACGAATCCGGCCCTGGACAAAGTGGGTTTGGACCAAATAATCATCTGCACTGCCCTTCGTTTGGACTTCCCAGGAATCCCGAACAGTTGAACGCTGTGTTGGGGTGATCACCTTACGGCCCAATAGTCACCCATGGTTGAGTGCGGTCGTGCCTAATTCCACACCCTGACCAATTTTTCTATTTTAAAGGCACATTGGCATTAATCCTTCTCGTTTAGAATCGCAGGATTCAAAGTTTGGAACTGCCATTCTTATGAACTTGTCCTGAATGGTGATCTCAAATCTCAATGGCTTCTTGGGATTGGATCATCCGGATCAAAACGTCTGCATTCAAAGGAATCGACACGGATCAGTTTACGCACACGCCAATCCACAGGATTTCCCGAAGAGAGTCATGCTCTGGAGAGCGAACGTGTGGCTATGGGTCTTCTCTGTAGAGTACCTACCCTGCCAAGCCTCTGTTTTGGGCCTGGAGCCAGGTGTCCACCAACGTGAGCAATGCGATGCTGCACAAGGAACCTCCTGCTCAACGTCCGATGCGAAGAAAAAGAAAAAAGAACAAAAGAAAACAGAAAACCAAACATCACCCTGACACGTTTGCAGCAGGAATACAGTTCCGCTGTTTTTAAGCAAGCGAACTCCACGGGAATCGACAAAAAATGTGCATAAAGGCCGCCTTCATGCGGTCAGTCGTGGATGATGCCACGAGTAACCGGAGTCAGGGAGCGAACTCCACGGGAATCGACAAAAAATGTGCATAAAGGCCGCCTTCATGCGGTCAGTCGTGGATGATGCCACGAGTAACCGGAGTCAGGGAGCGAACTCCACGGGAATCGACAAAAAATGTGCATAAAGGCCGCCTTCATGCGGTCAGTCGTGGATGATGCCACGAGTAACCGGAGTCAGGGAGCGAACTCCACGGGAATCGACAAAAAATGTGAATAAAGGCCGCCTTCATGCGGTCAGTCGTGGATGATGCCACGAGTAACCGGAGTCAGGGAGCGAACTCCACGGGAATCGACAAAAAATGTGCATAAAGGCCGCCTTCATGCGGTCAGTCGTGGATGATGCCACGAGTAACCGGAGTCAGGGAGCGAACTCCACGGGAATCGACAAAAATGTGCATAAAGGCCGCCTTCATGCGGTCAGTCGTGGATGATGCCACGAGTAACCGGAGTCAGGGAGCGAACTCCACGGGAATCGACAAAAAATGTGCATAAAGGCCGCCTTCATGCGGTCAGTCGTGGATGATGCCACGAGTAACCGGAGTCAGGGAGCGAACTCCACGGGAATCGACAAAAAATGTGAATAAAGGCCGCCTTCATGCGGTCAGTCGTGGATGATGCCACGAGTAACCGGAGTCAGGGAGCGAACTCCACGGGAATCGACAAAAAATGTGCATAAAGGCCGCCTTCATGCGGTCAGTCGTGGATGATGCCACGAGTAACCGGAGTCAGGGAGCGAACTCCACGGGAATCGACAAAAAATGTGCATAAAGGCCGCCTTCATGCGGTCAGTCGTGGATGATGCCACGAGTAACCGGAGTCAGGGAGCGAACTCCACGGGAATCGACAAAAAATGTGCATAAAGGCCGCCTTCATGCGGTCAGTCGTGGATGATGCCACGAGTAACCGGAGTCAGGGAGCGAACTCCACGGGAATCGACAAAAAATGTGCATAAAGGCCGCCTTCATGCGGTCAGTCGTGGATGATGCCACGAGTAACCGGAGTCAGGGAGCGAACTCCACGGGAATCGACAAAAAATGTGCATAAAGGCCGCCTTCATGCGGTCAGTCGTGGATGATGCCACGAGTAACCGGAGTCAGGGAGCGAACTCCACGGGAATCGACAAAAAATGTGCATAAAGGCCGCCTTCATGCGGTCAGTCGTGGATGATGCCACGAGTAACCGGAGTCAGGGAGCGAACTCCACGGGAATCGACAAAAAATGTGCATAAAGGCCGCCTTCATGCGGTCAGTCGTGGATGATGCCACGAGTAACCGGAGTCAGGGTCAGACTCTACAGGCCATCGGTTCGATTTTCGACGTGGAAACATGCTGTTAAACATGTCTGGTTCAAATTTGAGCAGTCAGAGTCAGGCTCGGTAGACCGCCGGCCGGTGTCAATAAAACGCGCACTGAGCCAAGTGGGATTCGACCAAACCGAGTCGGTATCCAGATTCATACGGAGCCATTCTGAATAGGCGGGCCATAGGCGATTTTTTCAGACTTTTGAAGCACGGGGCAATGTGATTCCCCATTTCACATGCGCCGCAAAACACATTACATGAAGGAATGCATTTAACGGCGCTTACTAGATGGGGAATAACGTTGCCCCGTGCTTCAAAAGTCTGACAAAAATCTCCTATGGCCCGCGTATTTTGAGTGTCTGAGTATATTGTATGTATAGGCTCCGCGGGCCTTCTCTCAGGTTTTTACCAGCGGAAACTGCACGAAACTGGATACGTTCAAACTGTCATCTTCTCATATCGATACCGATCCCTGTAGATTGCTACTGGTTGGTTGCCAAAGTGGATATGATCAAAATTCATTACTTCAATGGGCAGAACCCCATTATGAAAGTGGAGTGAGTGCATTTTTTGTCCCACAACGCATGCACATTGCGCAAATTGCCTGCAAAACGCATGGAGGTTGATTTTACATCGGAATCAAGGTTATCAGGGAATTTCCAAAGGCTTATATCGTTCGCTGGAGGCCTGCATTGTGGTTAGCGGAAAACATTTCGTGCTGGGAAGTTGTGGATTTTAGATAAAAATTCTGGCCATATCGGAGATACCATCTTGGTCGAGAACAATCTCTCCTCATCTATATTTACTCCGTTTTCGCTAGAAATTGTGAGGCTTCAGGGAAGTGCTGTACGATTCATTTGTGCTGATTACAGACGGAATTCGTCAGTCTTTGAAATGATTTCGCACCTCCATCTTGAACCGCTTTCCCGAAAACGTGCAAGCTGGCGCCTATGAAGTTTCTCCGCTCACTAATTAGGGGTACCATTTGCACCCCGCTTCCGTCTAAAACTTTTCCACAAAAGGATTAATCGTCGCCGCACGGACAATGGCACTTATTTAATACCCCATCTTCAACTGTTTTTCCCCCGAACAGTCCGCGAGTGGAATGCTCTGCCTTCCTCGGACTCAATTTTCGCATGCTTGGCATAGTTTTTCCCTTTGTTATCTTTTTAATTCGGTTGCAGCCCAGACCTCCTCCTCGAATTGTTGCCTTGTTTGTTTTTATTTCGTCTCATTTTATTCTTTGACATTTTTCATGTTCAACTTCATTGTTGAGATTTGAATTATAATTATTAAATTTGTTGTGCGCGAGTTAATAGTGCACGAGCACACCCATAACGCGATTTAAATGTTGCTCTGGAGTTCGTCATATGGATGGTCATGCCAGTGATGGCTGTTCAAGCGCAACCAACGGCAATGCGGGGAATCAGTTGGACATATACCATGGCATGTATTTTTGACTCTCCAAGGGATGGGTACCTTAAATATGCATCCATCATATGCAGGATACCCCAGCATAAGTAGAGAACAAAGGATAGTTCTAGGGCAAGAGCGAGGAGCCGGAGCCGTCGTGACAGTTGTCGACCTCGCATGACCCGCACCTGACCTCTGACCGAAATCGGAATGCGTTGGAACGATTGTTCTTTTGTTTGAAGGTAAGCTCCATGTTGATTACTGATAACAACTTGCGCAACCAGGAATTACCGATCGGAATTTCGTGAGCAACTAAAAACTGAAAACTTAGATCTTAAAGCCATGACCTCAGGTTAACCAATGGCAAAGATTGAAAACTAAGGAGCACAGCAAAAACAACAATATTATATCTATAGGATCAAAGGGTACAAACCAAAACTTAGGATGAAGAACCAAACACAAAAGTCTAATATGTTACAAAGCCAAAAAAAATTAAAAAATAAAACCAAAAATCCAAATAACAAAAACTGAAATCGATTAAACTCTGGCTAAGTACTCGCGACCGCAAGAAAGTTAGCAGTTAGCAACATTTTCAAGATCTTATCCGACAAATAATTCACTTTTTCTCACTTCACAAATTTCCGCCAGCGCTGCAACCACCTTTTTCGTTTCGTACTTGAAGCTTATTCAAAAAGCTTGCAAATAATAAGTTATGTCGAACTCTCCCCATCTCTACGAGCATAGTGGCATTTAAGGAAAAGGGACCTCGTGTGGAGGCTAAAGTCATCCATTCCAAAGTTCGGGTAATTAACAAATGA
>JASGXE010011937.1:0-14293 GCA_030068105.1 Sinentomon sp. SZTP_YWyxl
TCGTTTGGGCGCAATTTCTGGTTTTCTCAGTTGCACACGAGTTTCCCACTAAGTTCTGCTGTTGTGTGTTCCGCTGCCACTTGTCAAATGCATGAGACCTCAGACGGTCCTCGTAGAAAAATATTGCTCTTTTATAACCTTCCAATCTGCAGCTTATACCTTTCGTCAAGCTGACAGTCGGCCAGCAAGCAGTGGGTTGACACCAACCAATTGGCGGTGAGGGTTGGGGGTTTGGTCAGGTTCAGGAAAGGGCGAAACCGCAAGCCACGTTTGACCGAAAACAAGTTTGGCCACTCCAAATGTTTCTGCTGATAAAATTGTATGAAATCTGGTACCTACTTAATTTGAAAACCGGCCTTCTTCGAACACGATCTTCCATGGATTTTGGACACCCTAAAATAAGACACCCCAAATTAACTTTTTTGGGGACCCTAGCCGGTAGCTCCATGGGGAATGGTCTAGCTCAGCACACCAGGTGTTGTTCCTCAGGAGTTCTCCGGGTAGATCTTTTGATTTTAGGGTTGTTCCCCGTCGATTTCGCACTCCTTCACAGTTGGAAGGGTCATTCCCCCTTTTCACAATGTCCCTGAAACACCCCTTTTCCCGTGATTGTTGTCTGCAAGAGAATGCATTACAAAGCCTCTGGGTTCTGGGTTCGTTCAAATCCGTTTGGTTTCTGGATATTTCTGGACGCGCAGTATCCCATTTGCATGTGCTCAAACAAGCACATTCACAGATTGCGCATCTTTTCTCGAGTCAAGTTGCTGATGGTGCACCTTGATGACACCGTTTTGGTGCATGATTTTTTTTTTTTTTTTTGGTTTGACAGCGACAGCTCTGGGCGGTTACCGTGTGTGATTATTTGTCTGAACAATGTGAGTTCTGATGGTGGTTTGTGTATTTACCAACGCATTTCTGTTGCGACATGCGTGAGTCGTGTGTGATGATGTTGGTGTGACCTGCATTTATGATTTTTCAGAGTGTTTGTCTTTTTCTTGTTCAGTTGGATGCTGTGCTGATGCATTTGCATTTGAATTTCTTTGCCGCTGCACGATTGCTGCCAACTTGAATCCATTTCCTCATCATCCGCCAGGACGAATTTTGCCATTATATACAGTGCAAAGGTATTACTTTCCACCAATATTTGCTACGCATTTCGAATTGACTTGGGCTCTGGAACAGGGCCAGGCTGTCCCATTCCTCATGAATTGGAGCGAGGCTTTTTTGTGTTGGGTCCACTGGTATTTTCTTGACAACTCTGATTTCCAGAAAGGATGCAAAGGTTGCCGGAAAACGTTTGTTTCACTGTCCATACTCGTACTTGCATGCAGCGACCTTTTTCTTTCTTTGACCGTGTCACGTCTCTTTTTACGGATGAGTGCGATGCTCATGTTGGGTCACAGAAAGCATGAACTTCTTCAGATCGTGTTTCGCAGATCTCATCTTACCATCTCATGAAGTCGGTGTTCGTGTTGTGTGCTACCAAAGTGCGGCCCATTTTTCATACTGCCCTTCCCGAAGTTCACACAGTGTACTCTTGCAGTGGAGAGAAGGGTCCGGTGGAAAACGTCTTCGGTGGGAAAAATTCGATTTTCAAGTTGGGTCTCATTGGAAATGACGGGAGCTGTCAATCGAAGTCAAGAAAACCTTGTCACATTCGGGCGATATTCACACCGAAGTAATTTTCCATTGGAAATAATCTCCGCTGTCGGATGCTGCTGGAAATGGGGGTTCTTCGGGGTGGGTGTGATTGGGTGGCCACTTTCCAATTGAGGAACTTCTGGAAGGGCAGTGGGCAGTTCTGCCCGATCAAGAGTCAACACAAAAATGTCTTGCATCAAGCATCAATCTTGCACATGTTTGTCTGGTTAAGTGCATGGCCATTTTGATTGAATGTGTGCGTGTGGCAATGGATGCCAATGTGTGGCAATGGATACCACACACCTCAACAACTGTCCAGTGGTTCAGGCCGCTTCCGAGATGGCTGGAAATTATTGAGGCGATCCGTAATTATGCTAAACCTACACACCCAAACCCGACCTACTCGTGGGGAGATCATGACGCGGGTAACGCTAACTTCGAGTTGAGAGGTAAATTTTTGTCATCTAATCAAATGGAAAAGGATTTAACTCCTTGGTGCTGATCCATTATTATTTCGTTGCCATGGTGCTGATCATGTACGCCTGTGTATGGGCTATACACCTGTGGGCTATTGTACACTTGTGGGCTATTGGTGAGCTGCGGCGCTGACCTTCATTCTTTCTGTGCGGTGGTCTTGCAACCAGAAGAGTGACCGTTCATTTTCGCCAATTTTGCTGTGGCCAATTTGATGCGCGGGTTGGTGCCGATCCACTTTCACAACCACCTATACTGAAGGAAAAAATGGGATAATTTGTGAACATGAACATCAAAGTCGACAGCTCGAAAAGGCAATTTTCAAATTGGCACCTGTTGCCAAATTGGGATCAAATGGGCCAATTTGCGAAATCGCCATTTGTTTTTGATGGGGCCTCTGCTCGCAGTTCTGCTGATGTGAATGGTCGCGAACGCTGGACATGTCATATTTTTTCTTTCTTTCAACATTTCGGATTTGCCATGTCTCTTGTTGTTGTCTCGGCCGTCGAGATTGCCAGTTCTTTATTGTCTGTTGATTCTGTTGACCGGTTGATGAAAGCAAAAGTGGCCAGTTTGCCCCTAAATTCGGTCAACAGAAGTTGAAGTTGATTCCCCCACGGCCGCGGCTGCAGTGGCAATGAAAAGCAAAGACTGTCCTCGGTGTGTTTTTTGCGGACGATGCGGCACGATTTGATTTGGTCCGGTCGCGAAAATGTTTGACAGTGGAAGCAGAAATTGGCCGAAACCGTTTCAGTGAAAGTGTGCATGGACGTTTTTATGTCCTTATCGAATTCAGAACACACATGCAACCACAAAACAACTCGCAGTGACCAAACAAAGTCAGAAAAACGCATGCAACCACAAACCAAACAGACGAAAAATTGCGGCTCAAACGCATGTCAGTCGTCCACAAAAGCCTTTGTGAAGTCCAGGAGCCGAAAGCGAAATTTCTGAGGTCACATACCTTCCCTTTCCTCGGAAACAACCCAGTTTTTGCACATGTCAAATCATCTGGAGGCAACGACCTTATCCAGCCACAGCAAGGAGGTGACTCATTGGAAAAGGACCACGCTTTGAACCTGAGTGAGAGGATTTCGAAAATCAGGATTTCTGTGGCCTTTGCATGCATGTGTTTGTAGCCATCTTGCCGAAACGTTGCAAAATATTTATGCCTGAAAGTGACAAGTGTGGTTGATGTGAGCCATATCCGAAATTTGGGGCACTTTCTTTGAACACTGTGACCTTAAACTACTGCCCTGGGGGAACTCCTGCGACCAGCATTTCATCATCATCATCATCATCATCATCGTGGAGTCATATGGACTGATAGCCATTCGGCTGGTGGTCCGACCATTTACCTTGTTGCACACACCATGGGCTCGCAAGGAGAACTATGCCCCATAATCGTAGCCCATTTCTGCTCTGCATTCAACTGAAACGACTCGGACCAGTTTTACGGCGTATACACGCCAACCCGCAGGGTTCCCAGAGAGAGTCATGCTCTGCAGAGCAGTGATGTGTGACTTGTGAGATGTGGCTTCTCTGTTGTGTAACCTGCCAAGCCACTATCTTGGACTTGGAGCTAGGTGTTCTTTAACGTGCACAGGGTGATGCTGCACACGGGACCTCCTGCTTAACGTTTCATCCGAAGGAGACGAGGGACTTGGCCACTAAGCCCCCTTCCAGCAGCACAAACTGGGGTACAAGGGTGGTCTCCCATCCAAGCATCATCCAGGCCCAACGTTGCTTAACTTCGGTGTTCTGATGGGAACCGGTGCAAGCCACGAGGTATGCGCTGCTGGCTAATTTCACATGTGTGTAAGTGAGCAAAGTCCCATTTTGATGAATTCATCCTCTCCAGAGATGTTATTTATTTATTATTTATTTATTTATTAAAAAGCAATACTGCCACGAAATGTTATGGTGACAGATCAAGTCGATTGGGTAAAAACACACCTATTCAACACACAAGCCAAAACTCGATAGCAGCGGAAAAAAAGTCAAAGCACACTAGGTGCGGCGCCCAGGGATGCCATGGCTCGTGAGATAAATGGGGATGAGGGGAGAAGATTGTTCCAATCTCTGGCTGTCCGGGGGAAGAATGAGTTGAAATAACGGTTTGTTCGGCAAAAAGGGATTTGGACAGCAAGGCCGTTGTCAGTTCTGCGTTGGAAGGGCTTGATGGGATAGGAAGGAGGCATACTAAAATTGAAAGAGTGAGTTATAATTTCGCAGAACAGCTGGAGCCTGTGCTCTTTGCGCCTACTTGCCAGAGTAGGCGCATGTTGATTTGAGACATTGGGCCGATTTTTTAAACGAAGCTCATCTTTTAGGCCGCGGAATCTTTCTTTTTTAAATGCAATTTTGTATGAAAAAGAAAAAGAATCCGCGGCCAAAAAGATGGGCTTCGTTAAAAAAAATCGGCCCATTGGATTTGAGCGAGAATGAACAATTGGAATTGAATGGCTTCGGTGGAGCTCATGCTGGCGGCGGCAAGAAACCATTTTGCATCGAGGATTTGCAGGATATTTTTTTCGGGACACCTCTGCTTGGATTTGGGGAGCCTTCAAAATGGATTGTTGGGGAAGGAAGACATGTCCTCTTCCTGGATGATCCTGCACCTTGCCATCCGGGGTGATTCGCAAAGAGCACAAACACGTAGTTAGATGTGTTTTCATGCGCTGTGTTCCTCGCGAATCACGTTGTGCATCTGGAACAGTTCCATTGCGCGTGCACAGTTTCAATGCATCAGGGGTGTCATTCAGCACTCCCCCTTGACAGGAAATGCCCCCAGCGCAGCTTGCTTGCCCCCCAGGATTTTGCTCTTGGCTCGCCTGGGTGGGAAATTTGTCCTCCAGAACATGCCATAACATTGAACTCAAATGACCTCCAAAGTTAAAAATTTCTTTCATTTCTGGGGGTTCCGCCCTCCAGACCCCCCACCAGGTGTTCTGACCGTCGGAACTCCGCCCTAGACCAAATTTCGGCCAGCTACGGCTGTGATCCCCAGATCCCTCGCCCAGTTCCTTCCCCGAAGACAACTGCTGCAGCGACAACCTGAAATGTCTTGCATTCCACCACTTGTGTCAAGGGGTGGAAATACTCCACTCACTTCCATCCCATGCCGCTGTCGCGCGTCGCTCTGCATCCAATTTCAAAATTTCCATTGTTGTTTTGTCTGCTTTCAGACAAAACAACATTGCAATTGTTGTGGTTTCCTTTGTTGCACTCATTGACTGCTGCAATGTAGTTCGGTGGTGGCACACTTCTCGTCCACCTCTTCCTGACGTTTAAAAAACTCTGCGAATGAATGGATTGGACAGTGAAACCGTTTCTCTGTTGATTGGCGATGATGAGCTGGGCAACAATGGCCACCGTGAATGGACAACAGCTAACGGGTTTGCGGCCTTTGGACGGACCATTTTGGTTCCGTTTGGCCGCAACAATGCTGCCTGCCGCCTGCTGGCCAGGCGATTTGTTCAGTCCGATCAGTCGTGGCGAAATCATCATTTCCTTCTGCTTGAATCGCATGCGGTTTTCGCGATCCGTTTTTTGCACGTGCGCAGTGCGCTCCGTTGTGCCATCTTTTTTGTTCGAGTTTTCCCAATTTTTCTCCGCTGAATGCCCGGCTTTGTTCAAACTCAATCGCCTTTTGATTCGGGAAGGAAGTTGTCTGCCCGCTCGAAATGTGATGGAATGTGCAGTGGGGATGCTGCTCATCAATGGATAATCCATCTGGACAGGTCAAAGCAATTTTTCTTGAGTCGGTCCATTGCGGCTTTTTGTTTTCGCAGCAAGTTTTGCTCATTGCTCTTCTCCGATGATGTCTTGATCTCGGTTTGGCACATGATGGGCATGTACGAGGGCCGGAGTACCTTCCAGGTGTAGGTTGGGCCTCAGGTGTGAAAAGTACTCGGGACGAAAATCGACCACAATGCAAAAATTGGGTTAAGTCATTTATACGGGGGGGACACAATTGCACGGCAACAGGGAAACATTTTCAGAAAATAGCAGTACCCTTAGCCGTGCAATTGCGTCCCCCCTTTGGCACCAGCATTCGGTACTGGGTGTGCCTTATTTCTCTATGGAGGGTGGATAGTCGTTTGGGATAGGTTAGGCGCTTTGGATAGGTAAAGTGTGGTTCGTTTCTGTTTGGTCTTTAGGTTTGGTTAGGGTAGGTTAGGTTAGGTCAGGTTGGGGTTCCTTTACTTAAAACAACCAAATGAACCTTTACTTAAAACAACCTCGACCTAATCTAATCCAATCTGACCCAACCTGACCTGATCTCCTTGCGCGACTTAAAAGCGACTAAACCCCATATGATTTGCTCAGCCCGCAATTATAGATAAGTAGGTACAGGAACTTAGAATGAGAAAAAATAATGCAGGCAATATAGCAACGAAAATGTAAAAGATTACCGTTTGAGGAGTACACAGTGGCAGGTAAGAGAAAAAGCACACCCTGTTCCGTCTGCAGGAGCCAAAGAGGGGACACTATTGCATGGCTAAGAGTACAGCGTTTTTCTGAAAATGTTTCCCTGTTGCCGTGCAATTGTGTCCCCCCCTTATAAACGACATAACCCCAAAAATTTTCACTGAATTTGATCAGAAAACTCAACCCAAAACCTCGAAAGACAACTTATTATTACGTATACTACCCAGATTATGGCATCACTGACTTATATTGTGGCAGTTTTGGATTCATCGCAGAATGTCTGCCATATATCTGAAGCGGTCCTGCTCTTTTGGTCCACAATTCGTTTGGTCCAATGTCCGATTGGGCCAGTTAGACAAATTTGCGACGTGAAATGCGGCCCTGGCGGGGACACTTTGGGAAAATCGGTAAGGTTAGGTTAGGTAATGTTGGGTTGTTCAGATCTGGGACGTCCATTCGGATATCTGAACGCATTGGACTGTATGTTAATTGGCCCAATTGAATATTGGATCAAACGAACCTGATCCGCCTGGAATCATTGGGGCGCCATGTTTTTGTCCAACTTTGCGGGTGGCACTGAAGTCGTGCCTCCCTTGTTTTAAACGAGGTCACCACAAGTCATATGATCCTCCACTGTTTGTCATATCTCAGCATCGGGGATGTCACACTTGAACGTGACCGAAACATGGTTGGGCCACCATGGCCTTGACGTGGGAGAAAGCTTCGGAACGTGGCGGAAGGAAACATGGTCGGCACATGCCTTTGACGTGGCAGAAAGCTTGTGAACGTATAGCGGAAGGAAACATGGCTGGCACATGACTTTGAAGTGGCAGGAAGTTTGGAAACGCGGCGGAAGGAAACATGGCTGGCACATGATTTTGACGTGGCAAAAAACTTGACAAAAACAGTCACAAACCTTCGTCCTCTTCATCAACGTCTCCAATGATAATCTTCTTCAATCAAAATTCTTTCCATCAGATTAAATCCTATTTAATTTAATCTGGGATAATTTGGTTTAGATAAGAACCAAGGGGTCATATTTTCCTGGAGGTAAAATCTAATTTCATGTTCTTTTTTTGTATTTTACATGTTTTCCTTCGCTTTGCTTTGGTGGTGTGGTGATCGATCTGCTTTTGGATAATGGGATGGGATGGGACGCCGCTGATGTTTTCCTATTTATTGGATGTGGCACCTCTTTTCGATACACTGTCCTGCTTCCATCGCCTGATGGGGTGTGCCTTTTCCTGCGACCACTCTGTACATACTAATGTAGTCATCACATGGACGACTGTACGACTTGGAAAAGGTTAGCGGCACCTGAACAGGGTGAAGGTTACTTTACTTAATCTTGGGTTTGGTGCTTATACTTAGTATTCGGTTTGGTTCTTTTCCTTAGTAGGTTTGGTGCTTACGCTTGGTTTGGTGTTTTTATTTAGTCTCGGGTTTGGTGCTTATTGGTGCTTTCCACTCTTTGGGTTTGTTGCTTTTACTTTGTCTTGGGGTTGGTGCTTTTACTTGGTCAAGGGGTGACCCTTACATTTATTCTGGTGTTTGGCGCTTTAATTTTCACAATTTTGCCGCTTTATTTTCAGTTTGGCATGCTTTGCGTAGGCAGTAGAGTCAAGAGCTGCTTGCATGCTTTGTGACAATTGCTCCAGGCGCAGAGAATGCCTGGGTATTCAAGCCAGGAAACACTGGTGCCAAATAACACGTTCTTGCACGCACAAGACCTGAGCGCGGCGATTGGGCACATTTTTTGTGTCTGGTTTTCTTCTCACGGTTCACCGTGGTCAAGGGACAACAACTGGACGGCTTGACGCAAATTTTGTCTCAAGTTTTTTGCCGTGCGAGTCATCCTCTTTCACCAATTGTTCTGATGTTTTTGCCCATTTTGGAAAATGCGGATTTGGCGGGATCCAATGATTGCGAGAAGCGATGAGCTGCTCAGCGTGATGGATGACTCATAAAGTTTTGATGAGTCATCCTCAAGTTTTTCGCCTTTTAGTTCTCTCCTGCAGCTTTCAAAATTGAATTTCGCATATCTGTCAACTCGCCAACTGGCATTTTGGCCACGTTGGTTTGTCCTTGTGCAAACAGCCAAATATACGAACCATCCATCTTCTCTGCCGAGCAATTCCGAAGGCGGTGCTGCGCTTTACACGTGTCGCAATGAGCTGGATGGCTGGCTGGTGCATGGGCGGTCCGGTGCTGTCAATCTCCGAGCAATCATTCGGCCCACCACACAGAATTTTTTGCAAATTTTTGCAGGCAAATACACTTTTTTTTTACCTGTTTCATCGTTATTTTGCACTTTGCATGATGTGGTTGTCACCAAAGTTCTGTCTGCGCGACTGCGAGGTCCGACTTCAAGTGTTTTGCATTTTCGTTCCCACTGGATGAAATTCCAAACAAGCCGTTTGTTTTCGATCACATCCGGTGCTAAATTTCCGTGCAACCAACTTCCGAGACGTGATTTGCGTTTCGCCTTTCCTTTTTCTCAATCAAACCAAACCTGGCTTCACCCTCACCCTCTTCCTCAATGCCAATGCTTGTTGTCCACCTGCCTCTTGATATCCGGCTAAAAATGAATTCCGGCCCGCAATGGAGCAGGAAAAACAATGGACAGGAAAGAATTGCCACCGCAAGCCATCTTTGTCGTTTCGCTTCACTTCACAGGTGAGCTATGGGCTATGGCATTCAAATGCCAAAAAGACACACATCTCCGTCTCGGAAATCAAACGGACAAAGGTAATTCGTCAGCTCTGTGCAGTCCGACGCTCCAGGTTCGAATCCCACATCAGTAATTTTTTGCTGGACATCTTCAATTTAAAATGGCTGAAATAACGCGCTAAAATGCGTGATTTTTGGTTTTCGGAAATTTAGCGTTTCACATGGGACCTGCTGTGCCCCTTTTGAACTTGCACAACAGAAGTACTCTGGCACATTTTTTTTCCCAATCCACTTCCGCATGCGCGTCTCTGATTGGTTGTTGGGATTTCCAGCCAATTTCAACATCCAATTTTCAAAACCTGACTTAACCAAACCTAACCTAACCTAACCTAACCTGACCCAACCTAACCCTATTGAAACCCCAGAAAGAGTTGCGAAGCGGTGGCAAACATGCCAAATGGCAAAAAGCGGTGGCAATGCAAAAATCCCAAAATTGATGACGTCACAATTTGAGACGACGTGATTGTTTGTTGCGACCTCCTGGTCCGCGGAAGTGGATTGGAAAAAAAAATTATGCAGTATTCTGGGGGTCATTGCCCCCTTTTTGGCTTGTGGGCATGCGGACCTGCTGACTTCCCGCATGCGCGTGCGACTCTTCAGATGTGCGTGTGTGTATGTGTGTTTCTGGACTGTGGGCAATTTTGCAAGACTCCATGATCGATCAGAAAGACGGTTCTGCAATTTCTCTTGATGCCCAGAGTTTTTTGTGGTCAGATGAAGAGGGCAGGTCCAGCACGATTGGACCTGCAGCAAATGAAGCAGATGACCTCTCTTCATCAATCTTAATTCATCTACAACGATGTGAGTTCCACACGGTCTTGCGCACCTGTATAGCTTGAGCGTTGCCTCCGCACTCCACCAGGCCCATTAGTTTATTTCAGGAGGTGCTTCAAATCCTCTAGCAGAGTGGGATATGATGGGGTGGGTTTACAGTGGATTTACAGTGGGTTTACAGTTTTTTAAGTGCTGATGATTAAAATCCAGTTGAACTTTACAATTTAAACTTGCATCTGAATTCCTGGCTGAATTCAGAAATTCCTGTCATGTGTGTTTCAATTTCTCCATCCATGGCTCCATCCCCTCATGATCAGTTTTCCCCACAACAACAAAAAATTTCTTTTGCGAGAATTTTTTGTTCAGATCACCTCTTTCTCCACAGAATATGGAAGCAGTGAACTCGGCTTGGCTGGAGTTTATCCAACTTTTCGATGAACCCTCGTACACTCACGCACACTACGCTTTCGGATGGTCTGCAGGGAAGAAAAAATATTAATCAGTTTTTAATTTCACTTGCGCCGGTGCAGGAAGAAGTACCTGTTTACTCTTGCCTCCCTCCCTCCTCGATTGGAAAATGACCACACTGACCATACGAGTGTACCATGGACCACCAATGAACATGCAGAATGATGCTCAAACATGGTTCCCAGCAGTCCAGGCTGACAGCATACGCAGAAGTGGACTCTCAATGAACAGCTCCATGGGATAGGTACACTGCAAAAATCCGATGGACGATCTCTCCAAACCAAAGTGAATTGTCCTTCTGACCTGCCCAATTGTTTCATGTCTCCATGGTCTGCAACGGTTTTCCGGGAAAGATATGAACCATCGGTTGTGCGAAATGTGGGAAATGTCTGCACACAAACCACCGCGCTGAGGTCCTTGAATTGTTCTCCGGTAACAGATGTTAAATCAGGTCATTGAACAACATCGATTATCGAATTTTCCCCAACCATAGAGGAATGCTCCCCAGATGCAAAATGGAATGGGAATTCCTCTTTTTGTGGAAATATCACCTGGCACTTTACCCCAATGCTTAAATTGTCGGAGGAGCGCGGTGGCAGCACCCCCAGCAGAAGGCAGAAATTTACCGAGATCTTCAAATTCCACCTCTGATGTATACTGGCGGCGGAAAAAGATTACCCATACATGTGAAAAATTTCCATTCTTGAGATTTTAGCAAAAACTCCATGCTGTAGAAATAAAAGATCCTCTTTCATCACTAATGTCACAATCTGACTCCTCTAGAAAGCTCCATTGCAATTTGGCGCTTTAATTTCTACCAAAGGCATAAGAGTAAAAAGAAAGAAAAAAACGTTTCGGAGGCAACAATCAAATGGGAAAAACACATGTATGAGTATCTTTTTCCGCCGCCACTATACCTACACAACCGCAGGCATTTTTTTTTCGAGAAAAAAAAAGCAACCGAAAAAAACCAGAAAAGCCCTGGAAACCAGAAAAGCCCTGCTTTTCTGGGTTGTTCATGAAACTTATTCTTCTGCAACAAAACATCATTTTCGGCATCCATCTTGATGTTGTATTTTCCCCTGTTTGATTTGATGGCATTTTCATTGTTTTTCGAAAAGTCTTGCCCAAAAATGCCTCGCCCCAAAAAGTTTGGTAATTTCCCCAAAAGGCTTGCGCTTTTTTTCTCTCTTAAAAGTCTTGCATTTTCTCCAAAAGTCCTGCGCGCCTTTTACGGAAAAGTCCTGCATTTTACCCCAAAAGTCATGCGTCTTCGCTCTGTCCCTATAGTTGGAGAAAAAACCGCTGTGTGCGCAACACATTTGCTGTTTTTTGACGGAACAAAAAATGTGGTCCATGGTCCGAGAGGTGGTCACGGGAAAACAGATGACATTTCTGTTCTTTACATCTGTTCTGATCCGAGTCGTTTCTGTTGAATGCAGAGTGGAGTTGGGCCACGATTATGGGGCATTGTTCTCCTTGCGAGCCCAATGTGTGCAGCAAGGTTCTGCCAAGCCACGGGCCGCATGGCTGTCAGCTCAGAATGGAAAATGATGAACATGTTTTGGATGTTGTGGGAAAGGGTCAGGTTTGTTCAAAGTGGATCAAAACTGCTGCGATGCGAGCAAGACTGTTTCCACTTCAAATCCACATGGAATCGTTGTGGTCGGACAGACAATGTAAATGCGCTCCTTGAAAATGTTTTTTCATGATTTTTGTTGGCGAAATAGCAAAATTTTTAAACAGTGTAGAGTCGTGTTGCGTGTTGCCTGTGGCGGAAACGTTGATCAAGCGCAAGAAATTTTCACTGGTGGTGGCTTGGCTTGGCTCATAATGATGGGCACTCGAAAGTCAAAACATTCAAGATCTCTGAGCTCATTTTCACCGGTCAGTTTTGATGTCATGCACGCCACGGCCACGCACATCAAGTTCTTTCGCATCTGAAAATGGCGAAAGTAATTAATTGAAGCCGCACGCTTTCGCCGCTGAAATTATTCCTTCTGCGTTCTGAAGTAGCCTGTACTCATGACTTTCCTGTTCAGGAGGTCCCGTGTGCAGCATCACACTGCGCACGTCAAAGAACGTCCAGCTCCAGGTCCAAGACAGAGGCTTGGCAGGTTGCACTGCAGAGAAGCCATGTCACAAGACACACGCTTCCGCTCTGCAGAGCATGCTCTCTTCAGGAAATCCTGCGGCAACCTGCGGGTTGGCATGTGCCGAAAAACTGATCCGAGCCGTTTCCGTTCAATGCAGAGCGGAGTTGGGCAACGATAATGGGGCATTGTTCTCCTTGCGAGCCCAAGTTGTGCAACAAGGTTTTGTGTCGAGCCATGCACTGGCCCAATGGCGGTCAGCTCAAGATGGCAAATGAAGAAGAAACCGCAAAACAAGCATGCTTCGCAAACCACGTCTGTCAAATTGGCCCCCCGTCGTCCTGGATTCGGAACTGTTTGAGAACTTGCATCCTGGCCTGACCGAGGGGTTTTATTTCGTTGGCAAAATTTGTTGAATCCGCGGCGCCATCAAATGCACCTGCATTGGATGTCTGTATTTGCCTCACGCACTCGAGTGGGCAGCAGAATTTTTCTTGGCTCAGGTGCGAAATCCGATCCGATACAGCAGTGCTTGCAAAATTCGTATTTTTAAACGTTGTAACGAGGTGGCGGATTGCTTGTTCCGCTCATTTTGGATTATTCTTTGCAATCCAATCGCCTCGGCATTCAGACGCTGCGCTGCTTGTCCGATCGGGGCGCCGGTATCTTTTTTCTTTATTTTGCACCGTGGAAAACCCGTTTTGGCTGAGGCTGAAACACAAAACGAATGGAAAACAAATCGCAGTGTTTTGCAGTTTTTTTTTTTCAGAAAAAGGCGAACGAACGCTGTGTTCGCATTTCTGCCTTTTATTTTCGCTAATCAAAGCAGAACAACGGAAGTGTGAGTCACGTCCCTTTCTTGTGGGCCCGACGGCCCGTCAGGTGAGCCATAACGCCCCATCATCATGGCCAGGTTTATTGTTTGCTTTGGGCACGCACCAAAGCTCCAATTTCGGCTTCCTTTGAAGCACACACTTCTTTCTGATATCTCAATTCAAATGTTCTTTTTTTGCCGACCGACAATCCTTTCAGAAATCCTCTCTTGTGGCACGTTGAGGATGTTTCTTGGGGAACAGATCCCAATGTTTGTGTCAACCTTGGTAATATAGCGGCGGAATTAATGTACAATGACGAGAAGAATAATTGAACCACATGTGGTGCTGCTTTTCTCTCGGATCTTCGTATAAACAATGAACGCATCGATGTTGGTTTCCCGCCAATGATTTAACGCATGTTTCGTGCAACAAAATCTCATTTTTTGAATCTGCAATCACCACAATTATCGCAGTTTTCTCGTAAGATCGAAAGGACGGCATGCACTTTAGGGACAAGTAATTTTCTTGCCACTCTAATACCTACTCACTACTCAGGACCCCGCACTTGCACCGACTTCAAGAGTGCTGGCAAGTGCTCGGCACTGCTCTGATTTCAGCTGTGATTGAGAAATATTGAAAGGAAAGCTCAGCTCACGTCCGCAAACTTCGTGCACTCCACATTTTTTACCCTCAGCTGATGTCAGAAGGGCTTGGGTCTGAATTTACGTTTGCTCAGTTGGGTGTCTTACCTATGAAGTCTCCCTGAGAATTCACAAACAACCTACTTTTAGCTGATGGTAACAGTTCCAAAGTACTGACTACCGCCTCATCCCCGCCTCAGCCGCCTCCCCTCCTCCGCCTTCC
>JASGXE010011938.1:0-13302 GCA_030068105.1 Sinentomon sp. SZTP_YWyxl
AAGGGTCATGCTTCGGGTCCTTTCGTTCAGATCGCCGAAAAAAATGTCCGGTTTGACGAGAAAATGAGGTCAAATGAGGTCAAACGAAAAATGCCGAAATTTACCACAAATCCAGCCAAACTCTCCAAAAAATGGTTGGTTTGACGAGAAAATGAGGTCAAATGAGGTCAAACGAAAAATGCCGAAATTTACCACAAATCCAGCCAAACTCTGCAAAAAATGTCCGGTTTGACGAGAAAATGAGGTCAAATAAGGTCAAACGAAAAACGCTGTAATGTGTCACAAATCCAGCCAAACTCTGCAAAAAATGTCTGGTTTGACGAGAAAATGAGGTCAAAGGAGGTCAAACGAAAAATATCAAAATCACCACAAATCAAGCCAAACCTTTTCGTGTGGCCAAAACTAGCCAAATCTCTGACACGCACTCTTCGGTTCAGATTCCAATGAAATTTTCTGTTGACTGCAGAGCTGAGTTGGGCTATACGATTATGGGGCATTGTTTTCCTTGCGAGCCCAAATTGTGCAAAAGGTTCATGCCGAGCCACCGGCCCTATGACTTTCAGCTCAGGATGTCAAATGAAGAGGAAGGAGTGGAACTTAACCACCAATACTCGGCTCTGTTATAATCCTTCGCTGTTTGTTCGTTGTGCTTGGTTGTGTTAGGTTAGTTCTGTCTCAAACCTGACCCAACCTGATCTGACTGAAAATCACACCTCGCATGAAGATAATTGATCACATCTTGTGCGAAAACCGGGCCGAGCAATCTTGAAAAAGGAACAAAAAACCAATGGTTACCTATTCCAAAATTTGGAAATGAACCGTATCTGAAGAAGCCTGGTTTTCTGCAAAACGTGGAGGCCAACAAAAATTCTGAATGGTACAATAATTATTGATCAACGGACTCTCTTCTATCTATCGGTGGAAAAACATGTCCACTTTTCAATTCGGAAATGCGTTGAAAAATTTTGCAAAAATCAGCTTCTCAGCATTGACTATGTCTCTGCTTCTTCTTGCCATGGTGCGTGCGCGTGCGGCACGTTCAGTTTCGCGGTGGTGCGGTGCCGCATATCAGCTCTCTGTATACCTCGTTGCAAGCAACGGAGAGTTTGAGAGAAGGGGATTATAAAACCGTGATAGGTGCGCCGGCGATGCATGCATTTTGAAAACTGGCCAGGGAGCTGAAATTGTTGAAACTCCGTAAAATGGACAATACGTAGTCACCGACATTGAACCTAGCTGCAGCGCGTTGGATCCTCTCCAAGGACGAGGAGTGCCAGCAAGATGGGGGTCCCATAATTGGGTTGCCTCTCTAAATCCCCAAATCTCAAATTTCCCGAAACAAAAATTTCCCGAACTGGATTGAACGGGGTCCGTACAGTTATGGTGGCATTACAAAACGTCGAATTACATTTGCTATATAGTCCTTCAAAACGTCGCATTACATTTGGTAGTCGATCAAATGGTCGAAGTTACAAAAGGTCGAATTGCAATAGGTCGCATTACATTTTGGTGGTCGATCAAATGGTCGAAGTTACAAAAGGTCGAATTGCAAAGGTCGCATTACATTTGGTGGTCGATCAAATGGTCGAAGTTACAAAAGGTCGAATAACAAAACGTCGCATTACATTTTTGGGTGTCGCCTGTTGAGTTCGTTGTTATACCTAATCTGTTTGCGCATGGAATCCGTTGTGCTTGCTTTCTTTGTGAGTGCTGAACAGAGTTCACCAGGTGAGAGTGTTTTTGTGCTATACGCAAAAGGTCTGATCGACCACCAAATGTAATGCGACGTTTTGTAATTCGACCTTTTGTAACTTCGACCATTTGAAGGACGACCAAACGTAATTCGACCTTTTGCAACTCGACCTTTTGTAATTTCGACCATTTGATCGACTACCAAATGTAATGCGACGTTTTGTAATTCGACCTTTTGTAACTTCGACCATTTGAACGACTACCAAATGTAATTCGACCTTTTGTAATTCTATGTTCTGTATGAGAACCGATTGAACTCGTTCGGGAACTTTGATACTTTTGCCTCAAAATTGCCGAACCAGTTCAATCCAGTTCGGGAAATTTGAGATTCGGGTATTTTGATATTCGGGGATTTAGAGACGACACGCCAAATTGCATGGGCAGGACCAAGGACTCGAAAACGGCATGCTTGGCTGATAGGTTATGTGCTTTCGGATTTCGTTGAAGAGCACCCAAAGTGCAACGAATTTGCAGAAATTAGTGGTAAGGCCCAAATGTGTCACACAATCAGCAGGTTTGAGGGCAGTGCCAGCATTTCCGGGGACAATATTGTTTTTTGAAGAAGACCAAACAGCATTTGTCGGATTTTCATGCTCCATCATTCACGCCCGAGCTTAATTTTGCAACAAATCGGCCTGAAGAAGGGATGTGACGACTAATGAATTAAATTGGAAAACGTTTTCAATTTAAGTGTTGCGTACGAAATTCATCTTTTAGTCTTTCCCTCTTCTGCAGGCAGTATAGAGATAAAGTGTCGGGTACCCAAAACCGCCAGATTGCAACAAACAATGAAGATAAAAGTTCCGTGGTTACATTCTCGATAAAAAAAAAATATTCAAACACCAGCATTTTGAACGCATGGGTAAGGCCGAGTCATCGTTGAAGAGGATATCTTCATTCTTTACAAATTTTGTCGAACATATTCCAGTTTGATTTATTCAGGCCACAAATTGTGTATCTGAATGAATCAAATTAAAATTTGTCAAACAAAAACTGAAAGCTTCGAATATTTCGATTCAGCTATTATGGATCGATTGGCAGCATAGACAGAGCATTTGACCACACACAAAACTACTCTTGCGACACAAAACATTAGAGACCCATTTAAGGGTGTTCGGAAATTCGTGGGGGAAAAGGTACGGACGTGATCCACATAACCACACAAATTATTCAGTGACCAAATCTGCTCCGACCCCTCATTTCCCGTATCTGGAGCCCCAAAGTTCCCAAAATTTGATTTTTGGGAAAGCTCTGGGACTAATTGCGTCGTCGATGAAGGCCCCCGTTCTTGCAAGTTGGTTCTGCTGCTGAAACTCTGAAGAAAACATTCAGTGATCAAATGTGCTCCGGTGCCCCAATTTGCTATCATGGACACCCAAAAATTCCATCAGGGGAATGGATGAAATGTCAGTGGGCCTGTTTTTCAACTTGGGATGATTTTGGGTATTATCGTTGCTGGACTTACTGAAATGGGTGACATTGCATAAGTGTGAACTGCCACACGTTCCCATTGCTAATAAGCAAAAATTTCAGGAATCAAGGGTATTTCTGAATCTGGAAAGAGAGCTCCCGAATGGCTAAATTGTGGATTTCATTGATCCATTTGGGGCGGAGAAAAAATGATTTTTCCTTAAGTTTTTTAAGTCAATCCAAAATGGCCGAACGTGGTAGTTCGTGTCCATGTTATGCAAACCCATTTCAGGAGTCCAGCAACCAGAATATCCAAAATCGCAGCCTAATCTGAAAAATAGCCCAACTGAAATTTCCTCCACATGTGGATTTTTTGGGAGGCCATAATGGCAAATGGAGGCACCGCCGAAGCACATTTGACCACTGCATATTTTGCCTAAAGTTTGTTCAGAAGAATCAACTCGCAAGGTAGCCACCTCCCCCTGTATCGTAAATTTGGATTGCACGATGTTTGGAAATCAAAATAAAGATTTCGAAATTACACGACAGTTTTACAAGACAAGGATTCTGGTTATATAAAATGTTTTCAGAGGTCACCGCGAGCGACAAGTCGAAAATGGTGGGATGTCAAGTGAAACACAATCACAGAAAGACGCCCGCGGCACTGAACTTGGATGATTGAGCAAGGTAAAAATGCGTGGATGGCACATTCCTCGTGAAGATTTTCACACATAATGCAGATCTCGTGAGTTCACGATTAACCGTTCCCTCACATTATGATAGAGAAGCAGCGATTATCTTTCATGCGGTGTTCTTCACATTGATTTCTGTCTGATTTCGTGATTGCTGCCGTTGTACACTTTTCCCGTCTCCATTCCTTGATCCATGATCCCTTGGATGCAAGTCTTGGCCACCGTTCCAATGGTATCACAGATGGCAGCCTTTCACGAGTGTCCAGGGCATCTGAAAAAAGACAGGAACAGTTTTTAAAAACGTGAATCCGATTAGCGCGTACCATGAAGTTGATTGTCCCAATGCATCGCGAGTTATACTCTCATATCAATAGGGAACCTAGATGTGATGTCCCGAGGAACATCGTCCGTTTTTTGGGCCGTCAATTTTATATTTGGTCCATTTTACGTTAAAGAGCGTTGCGTCTTCTTGTAATATATTTTTTAACAACCATGAATTTGTCCACTCGCAAGACTTCAACCATTCGTATACGTACTGATAAGTCTCAGCAAGAGAAACGACATGCCATTTTCGTTGAGTGGCACCACCTGGGCAAATATTTTCAAACGTGTGGAATGTGGTATGCAAATCATGCGGTTATTTCCATCACCATTGACTCTTCATACAGAGAACAAGCCTGCAAAAGGAACACGAACAAAAAAGTGTGTGGATCTGGAGAATCAGACATTTCAAGGGAGCTCATTTCATTTAAGCCTATTTAATTAAAATTCATTTATTTGTCAATAATTTGCCATATATGGTGCAAAAAATCTGAAAAAGAAATCATGAAAGGCAATCATCCCAGACACACATGCACCAACACATATAAATGAAAGCATAGGCCTACACGAACACAGACCGTGCCAAATGTGATTTTTGAAATTGGAAAAAGTTCAAAAGCCGGTTAACACAGGGCTTATCATTTTCAACATGGATTGATGCATTTTCACGTCTTACAGAAATGTCACATTGTTTTGCGGCGTATGTGGCCATTGATTCTAAATGGCGCTTGAGTGAGTAATGATTAATGAACTCCTATGTGCAGTCAATTGTGGCGCGGAATGCATATGCTTAAAACCAG
The DNA here is from genome assembly GCA_030068105.1 of Sinentomon sp. SZTP_YWyxl. NCBI lineage: Eukaryota > Metazoa > Arthropoda > Protura > Sinentomata > Sinentomidae > Sinentomon > Sinentomon sp. SZTP_YWyxl. The sequence continues at coordinate 4,976 of JASGXE010011938.1, forward strand.
TTAATAGAAGCGATGAAGTGACCTCCTTCCTGTTTCAAAGTCACCTCGACCATTGGCACTTGGATCTGGCAATGAGAGGAGCGACCATCTGAAAGTTTTTGAAAGGAATGCAAGTCTTTCATCAGCACGCCGAGCTGAGAGTGTCCAGTCCAAGATCGGTTCATTGCTGTCGCGTTTGGTGGGGATAGAAAACCCTCAAATTTGCATAGGAAATATTATTGTTGGTGGATATGCCTCAACTTTGGATTGAGTGTCAGGGACGCTAAATTTCTGCGCAGGAAACCAAGAGCTCATTTTGCTTTGTTCATCCCATTGATCTGTTCATTCCATTTTGGATTGATGCAGAGTATGACCCTAAAGCACTTAAAAGGAATATTGTGTGGGAAATAAAGTTCCTGTTTACACGGACTGGAGAAGGCCAGAATTTGACGTTTGCACAAGTTTTCAAAGCTTGAGGAGCCTCCTCGAGTCGTCTCTGCTGCCTGCTTGATCATTTCCTGCTGTTGCATGCGCCCATCTTTTGGCCTCAGATTATCAAAGTGGATTCCGGGGAGACAATCCAAGAGGAGTTCTAAGGGCCTACCAAACTAACGGTGGCATTTTGGAAGGGAGGGGCAGTTGACCCTTTCTCTCAATGCATCAAATGAAATTGCTGACCAGTCGCCCTTCTTTACAAAAATTTATTCGACACAGAAATTTTTATGACCCAATTTGAAGAAGGCTACGTGAAGAATAAAGCGACTTACCATCGGAGATTGTCCATGTTGCTTGTGGTCTTTCGAAGGCATCGGTGATTGTTCCTGACTTCGAATCCGCTAGATGGCGATGTGCTGGCTCAAACAATCGAACAACAGAACAGGTCGGAGAGCAGCACAGGCGAGAAGAGCAGTGGGCTGAGATGGCCCTTGAACTATTGTCAAATGCAAGGAGTTGAAGTATCCAGATAGAGGTTGAAATGGATCGCCGCAGAGAATGTTCGCAATAAGGTTTCGATCGGAGGAATGCAGGACGAAATAACGGACTGTGGAAGTGAATCGTTGGACAAACGAACTGACAACAGGCACTGAATCGCGGCCTGAAGTTGAAATTGACAATTGATTCGAAAAGCAGAACGGAAAGAAATGAGGCAGAATAGCAATTCAATGATTGTCCAGACGTCGAAACTGGGAGTCACAGGAATGGGAATGGGGCACAGTCCGAAGGTCAAAATTCAAAATGACTGATGGTGCTGTGGTTTTGCAAGGTTTCATTGTCCACTTGATGATGAGGATAATGTTGAATCGACCTGAGAGAAAAGACAAAACAACTTCCAAACGGACAGGCGTTGAGATCGCACCAGAAGACTCGTATCTCTTGCGAAAAAGTCTTGCCTCTGAACAGACCACAGAGCAGAGAGACAGCACAGGCACGTTCACAATTATTTGTTTGATCCAAGAAGAAAACATCCTCCCCCACTGCAAGACACAGGCGTCCGAGTCCCTGATGAGGGCGCCTGATGGGCCCTGAAAAAAAAATCAATACCCTCAACTGTTCACTGTTTTTCCCGTTGACCACATTTTCGCAGCGACCGAAAAAGAGTGTTGTTGTGTTGGGCTCCCCCGCATTTTTGAGTTTGAATGCCTCTGCCTTGCACGCGACTCTCCAAAGATGGTTTCCTTCCTTCCCTGTCAGGTGTTCCCAACACCAAAACAATCTTCAATGGTGCACAATCGCATCCATCCTCCTGCATCAGCAAGTGCGAAACTCCTTCAACCAAGAACGCTCGCTTTGAGGGGGAAATCCAGCAGAGAAAAGGGAAGTTTTTGGAAACAGTCGACACACGGATGGGCAGGAGACCATGGTTTCGGACAGAACAACAACTGTTGCCTGCAGCTGGAACAAAGCAGCAAAGAAAGAAAGAAAAGAAAGAAGAAAAAAGAACGGAGCAAAAAAAGAAAGAAGCCAAATATGCTGAACAATGAAAGCCATTGATCTTCGAAGGACGAAACGGAAAAAGGGCCACATAAGTTTTGTGCAGGGTTGCATGTTGCAGATAACTAACTCCAATGAACAAAACTGAAGGAAGACATGGAGACAACACAGGGTGTTCATAAAGTTCCACAAAGCAAACCGATATTTGATTTCAATTCAGAAGCTACAGAACAGTACCAGGAGAGTTGGATGTTGTTCGAAGTCTCGAGGCATAACCAAAGCTCAATAAGCTTTGACTCTCGTTCAAAGCAACAAATTCCGAAGACTTCAATGTCCGAGAGACATGGGGCCGTTACTCACTGGTGCTGAAACAAGGAACAAGCCAAAAGGATCCGGGTTATATCGTTTATAAGGAGGGGACACAATTGCACGCTCTCAGGGAAACATTTTCAGAAAAAACTGTTCTCTGAGCCATGCAATTGTGTCCCCCCTTTGCATCATCAGACGGTACAGGGTGTGCCTTGGGCAAAGTTAGGTTTCAATTTCGCTACACAGAGAGCCCTAACTTAACCTAACCTACCCAAACCTAATAACCTACCCTAACCTAACCTAGCTTACCCAATTTAACGTCACCTAACCTCACCAAACCTGACCTAATCGACTACCGGACAGAAAAGGCACACCCTGTGCCGCATGATGGTGCCAAAGGGAGGACATAATTGCACGGCCAAGAGCTCAGCTTTTTCTGAAAATCTGTCCCTGCGATCATGCAATTGTGTCCCCCCTTATTTATGACTTAAACCAAGGATAAAAAACGAAGCAAGATCCAAAAGAGTCAAAACTTTTTAAAACGAGCCAGATGAATCCCCGAAAAATGTCCCATCACTATAGAAAAATTAGGTCAAAGGTCCAATTTCACGAAAAATTCTTTATCCAAAACGAGACAAAACTTTTTTAGAACTAGCCAAAACGATCCAAATCTTTACTCCACTCCTTTCTCAACTCTACTCGTATATTATGTCATGGCAGTTCAATGCGCCTGCTTGATTCAATGAATCACATCATCATAATCAATCATGAAGAATCAATCATCATGAAATTCAGTGGAGGCTTTTATTTCAAACACAAATGTGCAAATTGTGCAGTCGAATTTGTTCCCTCTGTTGTTCATCATGGAAGTGCGGCAGACAGGAGGGACATCCAGCAAAATAATCCAGTGAAAAAATGACCTTGAACGATTTGCGCTTCGGCCTGAGGAATGAGGATTTCAAGTGGTGTACGACCAAAATAAGGTGGAACTTTCGTCTCTCGGGGAAGCTTTCTGAGCAATGAATGGGCGTCTGCAATAAGTTAGTACTTTCTCCCGACTGTTTCTCGGAAAAACAGTCGGGAGAAAGTGCTCACTTATGGCACCACACAATCCGTGACCCCTTCCGTTTGTGGCAGTGGGCTGACATGAACGGACTCGTGACCAGAAGGTTGCGAGTTCGAATCCCATTCGGGACACGAGATTTGCCGTGGCACAAATTGTGTGTGCATCCTCCCTCGGCGAGGCACGGTGAATAAGATCGGAAAGACAGACCAGTGGCCAATCTGTTAGTCCTTCGAATGGGACTTTAAGGGAGGTCCCGTGTGCAGCTTCACACTGTGCACGTTAAAGAACACACAGCTCCAGTCCAAGAGAGGCTGGCAGGTAACAATGGCACATGCAGCTGTGGTCGGCCTGAAGCGGTGTAGGTGCTGGAGCAGTTGCACTGACCAGTGTATGGCGGACCCCGCCGAAATCCCAGCTAAACCTACCACAGTTATACTGCAAGAACTACCCCTGCCACATGCCAAGAGTGCGTTCGCGGGTGAAGAATAATAATAAATATAATCATAACTGTGAAATGGTGCCAAGGGAGAAATAAAAACAAATGCGAATCATATTTTTTTGGTCTATACAAAAATAGAAACCACAAAAAACTTTTTTTCGGCATTTTTGTACCCATGCATTTTTGTTTTTATGATAATTATTTTTATTTTACACCCGCGAACGCCTTCTGGCATGCGGCAGCAGGGTGAATTCTTGCATTGCGCAGATTTACTGTGGTCGGTTCAACTGGGATTTCGGTGGGGTGCCGGCATACTCTGGTCAGCGCAACTGCTCCAGCACCCGCACCGCTCCTGGCCGAAACCACAGCCATCCGTGCCTTCCGGCTATTACCAGCCCGCAGGATGAACGGACAGCACTCTGTGTGGAAATTGTGTGGCTTCTGTGCATTGTTACCTGCCAGCCTCTGTTGGACTTTGAACTGCGTGTTCTTTAACGTGCACAATGTGATGCTGCACACGAGACTTCCTGCTCAACGTCTCATCCGAAGAAGACGAGGGACTTTTGCCACTGAGCCTCCTTTCAGCAGCAGCACAACCTGGGGTACAAGTGTGGTCTCCCATCCAAGTACTATCCAGGCCCAACGTTGCTTTACTTCGGTTTGATTGCGTTTGCTTCAGTTGTCCTAGAATTTCGACACAAGAAAATAAACTTACGATCGTTCAATCCTTTTTCTGTGGTGTCAGATATTTTGACATCGGTTAAAAAAAGATGATCTTTATTTAATTTCTGCAGCATACCAACAGTTTTTGCTGAAAATTCAATGATTGCAATCTGTAACATGAAAGTGTTGATTTATCCAGTCACGACAATACAGTCCTCTTTTTCGTTTGGGGCATCAGAAAAAATTTACAGACGACAATACAAATATCTTTCGGTCAACGTAATTGCCTCGGCTTCGTGTACGTGTATACCAAGTTGTGGGTTTGGGGAGAGACAGCCTTCACGTAATGAATCTGAAGACATTTTGCAATTTTGAGGTTCGGTTTGACCGCAATATTGTTCTTTCAGAGGAAAATTTTCCAACAAGACGAGCCAAAAGCACATGTTATGGACGAGAAAGCGAATTGTCAGGGAAGGATATTTCGCGGCAGAGCGCCGTTGCCCATGCACTGCCCATCTCCAAATGACGTCCCTGAGCCAAAATGACCAGTTGCGAATGTACCCGCACGGAATTCCCCCTTACCGGAAAGCAGTCTCGAATTTTACCATTGCAAAAAACAGTTGCGAACCTCCTTTCGAGAATGACCTTTCGCTGAGTGTTGCATGTTTTGCGAAATTTATTTCGGCGATGGTTCCTCGAATTTCCTGTATTTTTGCTTCCGCGGGATCAACGGCACTTGAACTTTGGCTGCTCCATTGTCGGGTCATGCGTTTGAAAAAAATGACTATTGCTCAACCATGAAAGACTTCCTGTGTTGTCATCATGGATCCCTTGTCGTTCGGCGACGAAAATGCTCCCTGATATTTTCCGACACCCTGTTGCAAATATTCCGTTCACATGGGACCCACACGTGCGAGCACAGGGACATTCTACAGAGGCAATTCTTCTTTTCAACGTTTTTCCATTCAAAATTGGCGCGAACAGGTTCTTGGCGATGAATCATCACAGGACGATTCCATGCAGGCAGGGCCGTAGCCAGGAATTTATTTCGGGGAGGGCCAAAGAACAATTATTGGGGTTGGACGATGCGTTGCGCGAAGCGCAACGCCGGGGGAAGGGTTCGGGGAGGGGGTGTCCCCCTCCCCGGAGGGGAAGAAATTTTGAAAAAATGGAACATCAAATGGTGCTCAGAATGCTCAATTTTTGAAAAAACTGAGCATTTTTCCCCACAATTCCCGTTCGCCCAGAACAGATTGACAACATCAAATCAGTCTTTGAATGTTGTCTTTTCAAATGTGCAATTTATTTCTTTTTTTTTAACACGACACAACCAAACAACCACGCAAATGCTGTCGCATCAAAAACTGACTCTGCAATGCTCACTTCATCGTTTCATTTTCAGGTTTCAATTCCGGATTCAGGCTTTTCTGTGTTGCCTTCGTCAACCATGGCCAAATTTCTACTAGGCTATCTCTTGTGATTTTCGTGAACTACTTCCGGCATCACATCACATTCAACTATGATGCTTAAAATAACAAATTAATCAACAATGATGCCACATTGCTTGTGGGATTTTTTATGAGATTATCATATCAGTTTTTTGGAATCCAAAAAATAAGGTGGCATGTGGTTATTGAATAATTGTTATTTTGAATATTCATATTCTTCCCTTCTTACTCAATATAAATTCTCGTATTTTTAATCAATCAAATTGCAATCGCTGCAAATGTCTTTGGACAGTTGCCTTCCACCAGCGGCCGGTGCGCTTGCGCAACCCGCAGGTGTACAACTCTTCATATTTATCGATGTTTCGAAAGCTTGAAACTTTGGTGATGGAAAATTTTCAAAGAAACAGAAAACGAAGAAGTGTTTTGTCGGGGCAAATGAAGACAAAAACACACAAAACTACATCGAAGGAAAATGGAGTTGCATTTGTGTTTCTTTTACGACTCCAACACGATCATATCTAGTACAAACGAAAACATTTCGGGGGGGGGCCACGGCCCCCTGGGCCCCCGGCTGGCTACGGCCCTGCATGCAGGGTGAAAACGAAAACCAATCGGAGATGAATCTGCATGAAAAACAACATAACACTGCTGCATGCAACAATTAATTGGAAGAACTACTAATGTCCAGTTGCACCAACAAGGATCAAGCACTGATCTCGGATCAAACACTGATCCGAGATCAAGCATAGGGTTTTAATATCGCCTGATCCAGGATCAGAGCTTGATCCGACATCAAAGCTTGATCCACGTTGGTGCAACCGGACATAATAGTCTTCGGGAATTTGGTGCACGAATTTTGTTCACGAATTTCTTGTGTGATGTGTCTTTCCGTCAGATTTTTTTTCGGTGTCTTGGCCATGATTTAACAGCACCTGTCAATTCGCAGCATTGGAAAAGTTTCGTAACGTATATTTCCCAACGTGTTCAAAATTTTGGAGTTTCTTATGGCCATTTGAGATAAACTTTCATGTAGTGCACAGCACATTGCAACCGCCATTCGCTAAGCCAGTTCCGCTCTGGGCTGTGTATACCGTGACCTTACGGGAGCCCCAGTTGATGTTAAAAAACGGGCCTATGTGTCTTTAGTTCTCCCAACTCTGGAATATGCAAGTGGCATCTGGGATCCCGTGTAAGCATGTGATGTAGCAGCAATAGAGCATGCAAGTTCAGCGCCGGGCAGCCAGGATTATTTCTTGCAAGTTCGACAGGTTTTGCGTGTTTCTTCAATTCTTCAGGATCTCTACTTTCTTCCCCTTTCATTCGTCGCCGCGAGCATCGCTTGCGGCTGCTATAGGTGGCTTTATTACGAATGACATGATGCGTCCCTTCCGTGTGGCTTCTCAATCAAGCAATTGCAGCGTCATACTGACAACGGCATGTCACTTCTGATACCTCGTTCAAGAAGCAGTGTTCTTCAGAACTCCTTTTTTCCGAGATCGGCCTCAAATTGGAACAGACTCCCTCTGGATCACTAAAATTTTGATGAATGTGTCAGCTTTTCACGCCCACCAGCCAGCGATTGTTGTGCATTGTAAAATTTGACCAAATTTGACTATGGATTACATCCGTGATTTGTATAAATGTGTTTTAATCATTGCTGCAACATTTTTACACCGGCGCCAACTCAATAACTTACCTGGAAGCTTTGCACAATTACAATTGGGATTCAAGTGGGTTGCTTTCTCAGTTTCAACATGGATTCCGGGGGAGTTGTTCATGCACTTCCCAACTCACCTCTTTTGTGCACGAGTTCTTTGGTCTCTGATTTGGTGGGACAAGTGGAAACCACAACATTCGATTTTACCAAAGCCTTTGATACAGATGACCACCACTTGTACAGAGATTGAGTGAGATGTCTTGTCTTCGATGTGATCTTGGATTTAATAAATGCACTCTTAACTGGGTTCGTTGTTATAGGTACCTTTTAACATAGATGACAGGTTTTTCATTTATTATCTCCAACATTGCCTGTGACGTCCGGTGTTTTCCAAGGGAGAATTTTTGTTTTTTGCTATTTCGAATATCCTTTTGCCTGCCGGAGTCCGGTTTGCGCTGTGATTGCGGACGAAACGCACGCTTCTTCCTCCAATTTTTAATTTATGACAAGAAGCCTGCCTGTACTCTGGAAATTTGCAGAACGACTCAGAACTCCACCCATTCCAGGATGATTGTTCATTTTCAGCGCGACTCCATTCCATGATTGCCAATGTTGTTTGCGGTCACTGTGCCCACTTTCAAGCCTGACCAACAAAACTGCAGAACAGAGGAGGCACATTGTGATACCTTTTTTCAAATATAGCCATAATTCTGCCGAATGAAATCCAACGCAGAGGCCTTTCTGCATTTAAAATAAAGCCTGACATGTATGGATGTGGTCATGTCAAGCAACCATAAAGCAAATATAACCAAACAATAAGAAGCCTTTTTAAAC
>JASGXE010011939.1:0-13879 GCA_030068105.1 Sinentomon sp. SZTP_YWyxl
GGGCAGTAAAGTAATCATCACTGATACAATCAGTGGAATCTCATATGTTTGGTTCACACCCTTTTTTCTGCATCATGTTTATAAAGTCAGCTATTTTCAAGCTGTCGATGACCACACGACAAGTCAGTGCCTTTCTTCGGTTACAATCTTCCAGCACTATTTTCACAAAACATTTTTGCATTAAAAATTCCGTCTAAGAAGGAAGTTTTCCATGTCATGCTACAAATATGCTAGAAAAGGTATGTCATGCATTTTTAGATTACAGGCGGAAAAACTGAACAAGCTGGCCAGTTAAAGCAACTTGGATGCAAATGCGAACAAGTTGGACCAGGTCACAGAAAAGAAATCTGTCATACATATCCATTCACACCTCCCCAACATTTGCACCAGAATTCAGCTAAATCGGTTGAAAAAAGCAGAATTCCTATGTTTCTGCTGATAGTAAAATCTAAAAAATAGAAGGAAAAAAAGTAGAAGGAAAAAAAGCTTACCTCTTGTTGCATATTTCACACTTAAATGATGGCACTAGCTCTCCAGAATGGGCCATGCTGTGCTGTTTGAAGACCTGTTTGCTTCGAAAGATTTTCCCACATGTCTCGCATGTCAGCACCCTGTCAAAATGCATGTAAAAATGAGATACCACACGATGTTGCAACATGGAAAAAGTGAATTAATTTTTTCTCGGTTTCAAAAGCAACCTTACGAGTTTCAAATGCTTATTTTGAGTGCACAGAGCGATCACTAGTGATCTGAGAGCAAACCAACATTCCTCTACGAGATTCTTTGAAATGTGATTTTTGACAGGAGCAGATTTGTTGCAAAGCGAAAACGGCACTGACTTGAATCGCCCTTTCACAAAAGCAAGAAAATTAGTTTGGGAAGTTTCAAAATTCAAGAAAATAAAGCGGAAGTTTATTACCCTAAAAGTGTGGAAAGCAGATAAAATCTTGCGTTGTGCCAACAAACCTAATATTTAGTGCTAAAAGCAGGAAAATAACACAATTTACAATTTAAAGAACTTGTTTGGTAAAATTCCAAATACAAAAGAAAAAAAGGGCACACAATTCAAGTACAACACAATTTACAATGCTTGCTGTTACAACTCAAGAAAAAAGGGACAATATGAAGGTTTCAAAAATATCTTACCGATCTTTGTCATGAGTTGCAAGGTGGTCGCTGAAATATTTCACAGCAAATAGTTTGTTGCAGATTTCACACCTGAATGAAATGGAAACAAAAAATAAAGACATGAAAAACTCGAATAAGTTTTTAAACTTAAACCTGCACAATCTTTATAAAATAGCCAGGAACAATCAGCACTAAACACTTGTTTTTAAACACTAAACACTAATTTTTTAAATACTTGAAACAAAATAGCCAACACTGAGGATAAAAATAGGCATAAAAATTGCATAACAAGAGTTAAGAATATCCTGAATCTTGGAGTTGATGGCATTATGCCCAGCACAGTGGTCATATTTTTAATTTTATTTTAGGAAACCGGGAAAGTTCGGTTCTGGAGCAAGATGATTTTAATTTGCAAACAATCATAGTATTCAAGATTTGCATCTCAATTCGAGATGCAAATTGTCACTCTCACACATAAATATTCACAGTCGTAAGGGGCTTCTTCAGTCTTGTTTTTGATTGTTTATATGCCTGGAAAACAGATGAAGGTCTCGTGGAAAGGTCCAACAGGAGGAGGTCTCCAAAGCTTTTTGTAAAACATGAAACTCACTGAATCCTGGCAAAGTGATTTATAACATGACTCTTCAAATTTGAGAACATGCCAATCTTCGTTTCACAGATCAAGCACTGATATTTCACTTTTCCTTCGTGAAGCTGCAAGAAAGAGAGATGTTTCAAAGGCATTATGGGGAGGGCACCAAAATTCCAAAAGCGGCATTTATGAAAAGATTGAAATTAATTTTTCGAAACGTTCAGTCCTCTGAGTCAACTGGTTTCCACAAGGCAGCCATTTGAAAGAAAAGACTTTGCAAAACTTTGAAGCAGTGCGCATCAGTATTGCATGCATAATGTTTTCACTGTAAGCGGGGTAAAGATTTGATGAAAATTCAAGTGACAGTCAGAATTTCAGTGCTTCTGGGATAACACAAATGAACTGTGGAGGTGAAGCAATGCTGAGCGGCTTTGACCTGTCAAGAAGTGTCATGAAATCTGCCAGATGTTAACACTGTCATTAGTTCCACTCTTCTTGCTAATGTTCCTGGCTGGTTGTTTAATTCTAGCTATTTATCGACTGCGAACAGCTTCAACTATTTGTTTGGTTTTTCATTAATTTTATCCACAATGATGAGATTTTTCACAGCATGTTCTCAATCCTGGAAAAGAGTCAGCACCTTTGATAGAGCGAAGTGGTTAAATCAGGGTTCAGCATGGTGTGGGAGTATGGGCAACTCCTTCCTCAGAAATGAGCAAGACTTGCCAGTGAGCATCTTTGATACAGCGAGGTGGCGAACTCAGGGGTGAACATGGGGTGGGAGTATGGGCAACTCCTTCCTCAGAAATGAGCAAGGCTGGCCCGTGAGCATCTTTGATCCAGCGAGGTGGCGAACTCAGGGGTGAACATGGTGTGGGAGTATGGGCAACTCCTTCCTCAGAAATGACCAAGGCTTGCCAGTGAGCATCTTTGATACAGCGAGGTGGCGAACTCAGGGGTGAACATGGGGTGGGAGTATGGGCAACTCCTCCCTCAAAAATGTGCAAGGCTTGATTGTGAGCATGTTTGATAAACCGAGGTGGCGAACTCAGGGTGAACATGGGGTGGGATTACAGAGTATGGGCAATTCCTTCCTCAGAAATGAGCAAGGCTTGCTGTAAGATGTGCAATAAAAACTTCGCAAATGTGGCCCAAAGGCAGCAGAGAACCGGCATTTTGGAACTTTTGGCAAACTATTGGCTGCACGACTTTGCTCTTCTTGAGCAATGACAGAGCTTCCATTGGGAATATGTCCTCAAATCGTCAAGCAACAAAATTCTTAAAGGGAAAAACGAGCAACATTTTGCAATCACAAATTTGTGCTGAAATCATTTGGAAAGCAACCAGCAACAAAAATTAGAACTGAACATGAGACTTTTTGCTGTGTTTTAAGATTCATGTGAAACATGGTAAAATGTTGGAGCAAATTTTCAAACTGGAAAGTCAAGTCAGAAATAACATTAAGAGAACATTGAGCTCTCACATAATGCGGCATATTTTTACTGCAAGTCAACAAGACTCGATTGATAAATCCCAGCTCACTTAATACCGATGCATCAGCAGTGGATGTGAAGTGGTCAAACCAAGCGCAACAAGATTGAAATCTTAAAGGGTATGGAAGTTAGAATGGGATAATTTCCAGTTCAGGTTAGAGACTAATTTGGAAAACATTTATTTTCGAACGCGATCTAAATTGTTATGAATAATGTTAAAGGAATCGTACCTCATTTGAATGCTCTTGGAGGACATCAGTGGCAGAAGTAGTGATGGGCAGGACAATTTCACATATGCCACATTTTACATTCCGTTCAAAAAGTTGGCTATTAAATACTTGTTCTTCACTGTATTCCGCTGTTGCTTCACTCACGTCAGATATGGTTGCTGTTGATGTGACAGTAGCAGTTACATTATCAACAGATTTGTGCAAGGAATCTTTGAAGATCAACACCCCTTTATTGGGGTTCTTCTTTAAGCTAATGTCTAAGCTAACACGTCTTGAACGACGTTTAGAGGAAACAGTTGCCTTACTTGCACCATTGTCAATGAGCGAACTTGCTGCTGATGAGCCAGCAAGAGCAACATCATTCTCAGATTTTGGCAAAGAAGCTTTTGTGTCATCTGATGTCCGACCGCTTTTGTTGACCTTCCTCTTTGTTCTTCTGCCTAAACCAACGCTTGATCGAGGTTTAGATGAAACAGATACTGCACTTGCATCACTGCCATCAAACGGAATTGTTGCTGATGATTCAGCAGCAGTTTGATCCTTTGCAGATTCGGGTTGAGAATCTTTTGAGTCATGCGATGTCAGTCCTTTGCTGAGATTCTTCCTTGTATTTCTGCCTGAACCAACACTTGACCGAGGTTTACGGGATGCAGATGCCTCCTTCACACCATTTCCATAGAATAAACTTTCTGTTGTATCAGCAGCAGATAGATTTTTTACAGACTTAGTTGAAGAATTTTTGAAGGCAAGTGATGTTGGCATTCCTTTTTTAGGTTTTTTCCTTGCAAGTCTGGCGAAACCAACACCTGAAAAACCTTTAGAGGAAGCAGGTGCTCCACTTACACTGCTGTCATCTTTCAGACCTTGATCTTTTTGTGATGCTGAGTCATTGGAAGAGGCTGACATTGTGCGAGGAAGATCTCCTTGTGAAACCTCATGCTTCACATTCGATGAAGTACACAACGATGACTCATCGTTCTGGGCAGGAAAGGCGAAATTCATCAGGTTGCCAAAGCCATTCGAGAGTGCGGCATCTGTCTGACTCTGGGGCATTGACAGAGAATCGTCGCAATTGGACGAATTTCCATCATCTGTTTCCAACAACTCGTTCTCTGTTTTTAAAACACACTCCAACAGAGATGCTTCAAACTGTTTCTGAAAGACAAGAAAATTACAATCACATGAGAAATATGTTCCAGCAATTTATTGGGGTGATTTTTGACAAGCTGGAAAAATGACATAAAGCTGAGCTGGAAAAACGACATAAAGCTGCTGCATCCAAGAAACTTGAGCATTCAACTTGCGAAGAAAGGATTGACACTCTCTGGCAGCAACCAAGACCCTTCGAGGAAAGAGTCGGGTGGCAACTATTCAACTTGTTCAGGTTTAAAGAGGCAGTCAGCGATGGCTAATCATGTATGTCGTAAAGTAGAAAGCAGAACCCCCAAGATGGAACAGGAAGACGAACACACCAACAAAATGCAGCACAACCAAAACCATTCCGAAACTTCTATCATTTGGCCAGTAAGCAGAAAAACATAGAAAAATGCATGCTTCGATTGCATTTACGGTTGCTGCCAAAATGATATAACCCACACCTTTGCATTTGAATCCCTTACGCTTTGATGGAATCAATCTTGATCAGTAAAAAATGTGCTCCCCTTTCTCAGACAAGGTCCTCCAAACCACCTTCGAGCACCTCAGCAGAGCACTGCGGCAATATCAGTGCAAAAATTTCTGGAACAAACCCTACAGTAAAAAAATGTTCTCTGGAACAAACCCTACAGTAATCTGACGTGTTCTGGCCAACTAATCTCCTAATGGGCTCCCCATAAAGGATTCTTTCACGGATTGGGTCCTCTGTGTGAAAATTCCATCGCAGTGTGGATTCACCATAGGATAGTGAAATGTTTGTGCGGTGTTTCTGCCTGTTCGGGTTGCTGAACCCTCCTATTGCAGGAGTCGTGTATGGAGGTGCATCCAAATATCAAATCCACGCTCGCAATGCAGAGCCCAAACACAGAAAAAAGAATCTGCACAGATGCTGCATCTAGTTCCAGAGGTCCCTCAAGGGCCCATCTCGTGGATTTGAGGTACTCATATCCGGGAAATTGGGGATCGGTACACATTTTATTTTGCCACTGAATAAGTTTCGCTGGCTCGCATGGGAAACTCAGTTATCAAAACTCGCATAAGCATGAGAAGCATGCCAAGACGATATACCTGATTTCCATCATACTCAATTCTGATGCAAGCCTCAACCAGTTTTTCTTGTGAGAGATAACACATTTCCACAAATGTGTAGCAAATGTTGAGCTGGTTGCAACAAGATTTGCAGATAACTTGTGGAAGGCCATCGCCAGGCTCAATCTGTATGGAAAATAGACGAGCAAAAATAACTAAAATACACAATCAATCTACCTGGAAAATAGACAAGCAAAAAGGAAAAATCATTTTAAAGAACTCAACAAATCACATTTGAAAACAACGTTACTTCATGTCTGCATCTAATGACGCAGTTTGCTCCGCACGGTGAGCAGTTTATTTCGTTACATAGGGTACGGTGGCGGCGGAATTAATGTAATCATGCATGTGTTTTTCCCATTTAACTGTTGCCTCCGAAACTTTTTTTTCTTTATTTTTACTCTCATGCAGGCGGCAGAAAAAAGCGCCAGATCTCAACAAGTCATTCCACAGGTGTCAGATTTTTACCTCGCTTGTTAAAGAGGATCTTTAATTTCTATAGCATGGATTTTTTACCAAAATCTGGACAGTTGCAATTTTTTACATGCATGAGTACATTAATTCCGCCGCCAGTATACAAGAGCGTTGATTCTGAGTGGAATGAGAAGAACAGAAGTAAGCGGTTGATCAAATTTTCCAGAAATTACAACTTCGTTTCAGTCTGTCTCCTCACACTTCATCAGTTGTCACATGAGTCGAATGAGGGACACCCCCACAAACGTTAAGGTTTTTCGCTGTCCTCCATAGATACACTGGAAATAGTCAATAAGGTTGAATCTCAATGACCCTACAAAAACACCGAAATGAACAAAAAATTTCCACATTTTTTGCAAAAATTGCCTCATTCTGTGACTTCGTCGATGGGCCCCAAAGGTCCCCACATGGTCCGCAGGAAAAATGAGCGAAAAAATTGAGTTGGGGCAGATTTTCAAATTCACTGAATTTATTACCCATGACAAGAAAATAAAATGATACCGAGGGTCAATTTATTTTGAAAAATGCCCTTTCGGGCCTCAAAATGGCCCCATTTGGGGTAAATGTGTAAAAAAACGTAGAGTTTTGAACACAAAATTCATTCCTCAACCAGCAAAATAGGAGAGCGATTTTTTATGTCCCAGAACAGTGCATTTTTTCTAAATTAGTCGCTAATCATCACGAACTTTCAACATAAATTGGCTCCATCTGACGCTGGTTAAACAAAAACAAGGACTAGGACAATGAACAAGTTCCAAAAGTAAATTCAGCACCTGCATCACGAATGGGAATGAGAAGGTAGGAAGGTGCTGAAAAGAAAAAGGTAGAAGGTAAGAATACTGCTTTCTGCGCGCAAAAGAACCAATTTACGAATTGGAATGGGGCCTATCAGGAAACATGATGAAAAGCAAAGACTAACTTCCAAGTCAGTTCATTCAATACAAAGTTCATGTAGTTTCAAACATTTACTTTCTACAACGGACTGTGCTGTTAGTTATTTTTTATTTTTCATCATGTATTTTTTATTTTTCATCATGCTTCCTATTTCGTATGTAATGTGTATCTAGTTGTCCTAACTAATCTTCATTCAACAACTTGACAAAACAATAAATACTCGTACACTTGAAAACGGCAGAAGAAGGAATTGTTATGTTAAAATACGAGGAGCTGTTTTGTGTTAAACCCCTCCAAAAATTCAAACCAAACATTTCAAACCAAACATTAAGGAGAAAGAACCAAGAAAAAGACTTTCAATGGAAGGAAAAAAAACTGAACCAGAATTTATTTAGCGACAAACTTACAGCGAAAATGAAGACTTTATCAAGCTTTTTTGATATATCATTTTTAATACCATCCGAAAAGATATCGTTCACATCTGACCTGAATTCAGCACACAAGCGACATGTGTGGTTCAGATCCTGAATCATGTTATTAGGCAGTGATGTTCTTTGACCAAAAGATTTGACCATAAGAAAATCTATTCCAAAATAATCTATCACTTTGATGTCAAACACCACAACAAAAATATGCAGCTTGCAGCGAAATCAAGAAGTTGTTCCTTTTTTACGTTTGTCTTGTTTATCGTTACAGAAGTGAGCAGGAATTCCATATTTCCGTCTCTCAATGCCAATGTGCCATCCGTCATTTCAAGCTCATAAAATAGTTTTTTTTTTACATTCAACAGCCGGAAAATGACCAACAATTGTTTATTTTGGGGCAGGTCCCATGATAAAAAAAACTCAGTTCCAATCAGGTAATTTGCAGTAATTTTATTCGCAACGATGAAAGAGAATTAACAAATCGCAGGTTCGGGTAAGTTTTGACTTTTTGGATTGGTGGAACCAAAAACATGTGCGGTTTTCCAATGACTTGCCCACTGTTTTGCAAATTTATGTCACAACACCACACATTTATGTCACAACCCCACACATCACCCACAGGATGCATGCAACTGAAGCAAATCTGTCAATTTTGGCCGGACATTTTTTGGAATAAATCTGTCATGTTATGGTGACGCTTTGCCAAAATCAGCAGCTGTTGTATGACTGAATCCTGAACCGAAGACCACCTTGGAATAGAATGGAAGTACATCAAAAGTTTTTCTGAAATGAGATTCCAGGTCTGCCTTTGCCATTTCGCCATTCAAGGTCTGCCAGTGCCATTCAGCCATTCAAAAAAAAAAAAAAAAAAAAAAAGGGCAAAATACGGAATTTCAAATAGTCAGCACTTGGCGAGGCCTAAACGCTGGAATAAAAACCTGGAAAATGATTATGGAAGTCTCAAAAAGTGAAATGCCGAAAAATGAAAGCAAAGGCAAGAAACACGACAGTAAAGCACACCTACTTGACATTCAAAGGCGGTCTTCGATCGAAGTGACCCAACTGCTTACATTTTTTGTTTGAAGAGATTCCAGCGAATACAACGTGGCATTTTTTTTAGAAGCAGACCGCGGTACTTGCATAATGAAGCACAACTAAATATTGTAAAGGGTCACTTTTTATAGGTGTGAACCGGTCCAGACATCCAATCTCAATTACATCTTCCATTTGGAATCAAATCCACCCACCCGACTGTGCAAAAAATTACTCTTTGATATCACTGCATTTCCTGGTCGTGTGCTTGGTCAATTATGAATCGGGGTGTTTCGAAATGTGGTTTTCCTTCCCTCCTTTTGTCAAGTCATCGGGAAGAAAATTCAGTGAGCCACGAGGGAGCCCGAATATTCTGCAAAGCTTGCTCCTTAACAAAAATGGAAATACAAAGGTATATATTTGGATTGCTTAACCTGGAATCTTTCTACTCCTTGGAAAAAAGAATTCAAAGAATTAATTCAATAACAATGAAAATTATAAAATTTGGCGGTGATTTGTTGGTCTTTGATTATCTCAGCAACATTCTTCCCAATGAACTTGAGTGGAAACACTGAAATTTGGTTTGTAGAAGTAGACTTGATTTGAAATTCAATTTGGGGGGCACTCCTTTTTCGAAAAGGGGCAAGTCAAAAGTCATGCAAAACCTCTATTTGTCTGCTTGATTTCACGAATAATGTTTTACAACTTTGTTCTTCCATGGTGCAGTGGTTAACAAAGAGTATTCCAGTGGCGTCTGGTGTCAGAATGAGTCCCACCCAATGTGGTGACAAAACGGGATTACAAATTTGGTCTACCTCTTGAGATGAAATGGAGTTACGTAACTTTGCAATTATTATTCACAAATAATTCTGCTGAAAAGTAACTCTCGATTTGAAACAAACACAACAGAAATTTAAAATTTTTGAAAAAAAAAAACTTCAATAAATTTTACAACATATCAAGTCATGCAACAGTTCTGTTCGTGATCGATTCAATTCGCCAATTTTCTCCAAGTTGTCAACACGTCAGTCGTATGATTCCATTTTCCTGTCCATCGTCCATCAAGATAAAATTAATATCAAATTTGGTCAGCAATTTTTTTGGCCATTTCGTCACAGCAGACAAACACATAAATGTTGTGCAACTCCTCTAGAGAAATCATCAATGGCTTCCTCCACTTCATCTCTGGATGTTGACTCCGTTTTGATCCTGCACGGGGCACATTTTTTACCTTGTATAAAAACACAATTTCGGCATATGTGCTCACAATTTTCACTTGTGTCACTTTCTTCGTCTGCTGTCAGCTCCAGCTGGGACATCGACAAAGCTGAACAGTTCCAAAGACAGAACAGAAAATAAAACTCAACACTCCATCCCACAAAAGTGATCCGGTCCAGGCAATCCTGTTCTGATAACAATGTGTCTTGGATATGGGAGTACATACCTATTCATTATGCCTCCAGCTTTCTGACAGTGCATGCCTGTAAAGTGCCAACCAAGCCACAGAGCATGCCAAAAAGCCACAACCCATCAAAGACTCCTCGCCGAAAAGTGCCACAACAATTGTTCTTCACGAGAAGGTTTCCGAGTTATGCCGAATATGTTCTTTTGTGCCCATTTGTCAAACAAAAATATGGAAAGCTCTGATTCAGGAGAAAAATGATCATTCTTCAAGCGTGAAAAACATGCCAATTTTATTATAAAAATTTTACAAATAAAAGAATGAGAGGAAAATGGTAACATTGCAACTCATGAGCTGCCAACTTGCAGCCTCTCCATGCATGATAAATCTGGCACTCTCTCCAAAATTGGAAACAGGTCATGTGCGTTTTCCCAAAAATGCACATGATCCCACTGAACTGAAGAATCAGCTAAGTGCCAAGAGTGCGATCCGTGTGCCAAAACGGTCAACCGGTTCCACGTTGGAAGCTTCATTGGTGACACTCAAGAGCCGGATCCTTCTGGGAATGCGAGTTCCGACACTTGGAGCCACATCATTTGAGGCAGGGTTGTTTCTTGTGTCTCCAGAAGCTTGCATAATCCCTAAATGTTTTACGGCACACTTCGCATTCAAAAGGCCTCTCATCAGTGTGAGTCCTTTGATGCACCTATGGAAGAACAAAAACAAACAAATCCACCAATTCAAGAGTGAACAAAGGAATGAAAAATGCAGACACAAAGCTCTGAAGAAATCTCATTGAGCCAATTTTACCCTAAAAACAAAAATTAAAAAATACTTCAACTTTTGCAGCCTTTTCCTCCTTGGCCTTTTGGCAGTAATTTTCCTAGAAATGCATAACCGAAATGTGTTTCACTGTGGCAAAAATATTGATACCCCAAATTAATACAGGGTGGGCCAAAAATGTTACTGAAACTGTTCAAGTTATTGACGGTTGTTCGCCTTCCGCTTTTGCACCTCAGTTAGAGTGGATTTTACTGACCTTTTGTGGCAAACGCAGGAATGGTCAGACATTTTGGATACTAGCCTGTAAATGTGCAGGGCCCAATACTTTAATCAACAAAGTACCCGTGCAAAGGTCAACTACACGAAAGTAAATAGTTCGAAGTCGTATCCTGACGAAATACTGGAGCGTTTCATCGCGAAGAAACGTCTACCATTAGATGGGTAAGGATTATTGATGGGTTCCCCAATTGAACCCAGGTTAGTTTTTTTTTCTATTTCGACTGCCTACAGCAGATTTAAGCATTTCGATACGACTCACTTACTTAGCATTTTCAAAAAGCATGGCAAATTCAAATGGTTTTATGGACTATTTCCATGTCAAAATTTGGGAATGCACATTTCCCAACATGGTCTTTGCAATTTATCGGACATTTTCGTCAATCCATAAAAGGTAACTTGACAAATTGATAAGGTTCCCATGTAAAGCGATACCAACCTTGAGGGCTCCTATAATCCGAAATGCTTTCCCGCAAACGTCACATGTATGTGGTCGAATACCCAAATGAACTGATTCATGCCTCGTCAAATAATGACGAATGTTGAAAGACTTGGGACAGTATGAACACTGAAATTCTCTTGCATTCTTGTGAAATGCCATGTGACTTCTCAAAGTGCTTTTTGAACCCTTGATCCTGAAGATTTAATAAACAAAAAATTGAAGAAATAATACAACGCCATTATTAAGCGGAACAGAAGCTTTGTACATGCATTGTACAACGTGACCCACAATGTGTGCAGTCGTTATAGAATGTGCCTCTATTTTCCAGGAAAATTTTGACAAACAAGACAACACTGTATTCTGTATTCTTTTTGTGGGGATATGAAAGTTTACACTTGAAAAAAACTCTTCTGTTAAAGTCTGCACGAATGGCGACTTCACTATAATTTGTAAGGAATGCACTCCTGCCAAAAATTTGTTGCAAATGAACAGGAAACAGATCCATAGTTGACATTAGCAAAACGTTTGGTGCAAGCACTTTGGATGAAATTATTTTTATTTTCAGTTCCATGAATAAATCAATGATTAAACAACTGTTGTATTGAGGGCAAACGATTTTTAACATCAACAGTGAAATGGCAGTACACAGCCCATATTTATCACTCTTCCACCCTTCTCTTGACTCTCCAGTCGCCACGGAATTTTCCAATTATCGAAAGAAGATGACCGACAGCTCCAAATCTGTATGATCCGAGTTATGTGATGCAGACATAAAAAGATGCTCCACACAACATCCACAGGTCATCGTTCGAGTGTCCAGCAGTAAATAAAACACAAAACTCTGCTTTCCCCATCAACGATGCGCAGTCAGTCTCTTTCCATTACAATTCCACTCTCTCATGAAAAAACAATATGAACACAAAAAGTGCTGATCGGCCATTTTTCGGGCAGATTCAGTCGAAAAATAACAATCCAAAACCGTTTCAACTTTCAATAACTTCAGCCAAAGCTTGCTCACAGCACAATTGACTGCTGAAAACCAATTTGCAACCAAACGTGTTCACAGGCATTGGCAGTGAAAATTTCTGCACAACAGGGCACGATTTGCAGGGGGTACAGAGGCTAATATCCCCCTAAAGAAAAATTGTACCTATCCAGCGGATGATGCCTTTAAAGCATCGGTGCTTCCGTCAAATGTCCAGGCTTGTTTCACACTGCCTCCCACTGACTGATCATCAGGGGGTGGATCAGTGGGAGTGCTGCCACCACCCACAAGCCAATCCGGACCGAAGCTCTATGCAGATTGCCCTGCATGGGCTCATATCACATGATGTTGGTGTCAACCAGACCAAAAACCAGCAACCTTTGACTTAACAACTTGACTACTCCACTTCACACGGAGACATCACGTCGTTCATTAAGTGAGTGGGCAGACCCATCTCTAAGTAACAGGTCAATTAGGTGACCTGTTACTTTTTATTATGTCAATTAGGTGCGTCAATTAGGTGCGTCAATTGCGACCTGTCAATTAGGTGCGTAGCACGGTAGGTCACCTAATTGACCTGTTACTGAGAGATGGGTCTGCCCACTCACTTAATGGACGACGTGATGTCTCCGTGTGAAGTGGAGTAGTCAAGTTGTTAAGTCAAAAGTTGCTGGTTTTTGGTCTGGTTGACACCAACATCATGTGTACCTATCCAGTTTAGCCGAAAAATACCCAGGTGGGTAAAAATTCAACCCACAGCCCTCAAATTTGATATTTTTGTGAGTGAAAATGCTGAAATGGCAGCCAGAAACTGACCAAAGTTGCTAAATCTCTTCCCTTCTCTCCATCTCCCAAAGATCCTGGCACGTGGTCAAGTGTTTGCATGTTCGTGTCCCTCAGAGCAATGCCTCAAATCCAATGGCAGATGCAAGAAGGGCATGGGAAACTTTCTCGTGAAGATAACCAATTTTGCCAAATTGTCATTGAAACAAAAAATTTCAAAATTTCTTCAACTTATGGCGGAATCCTGTCACGCTCTGCCCTTAGGAACCCCACATGGACCTACCCTAGACCCCGGATCAGCGGAATACTCCCTAAGAAAGATCCCGATCCGCCGCAGCCCAGCCCCGAACCATCCTCATGCGAAAGTCACCTATACGTATTTTGACCTGCAGCTGAGATTTTCGCCCCAATATTTTGTGAAAAGAATACCCCTCCCCCAAGTCAATTTTTGACAAATGCCAAAAGTTAAGTTTGGAAAATTTGGCTTGCATT
Source organism: Sinentomon sp. SZTP_YWyxl (assembly GCA_030068105.1). NCBI lineage: Eukaryota > Metazoa > Arthropoda > Protura > Sinentomata > Sinentomidae > Sinentomon > Sinentomon sp. SZTP_YWyxl. The sequence continues at coordinate 13,676 of JASGXE010011939.1, forward strand.
GGTAATAAAACCAAAAAAGAACCTCCAACTCTTAGGAACAAATGCTTACCATTTCCCACACACAGCACACTGGTGTTTCTGAGGATTAATATGCATTCTTCTCTGATGGCACACGAGCTGACCTTTGTTCGGAAATCGAAGCCCACAAACATCACATGAATAGTTTCTTTCCTCAACGTGAATGGTCCGGTGCAATCCAAGCCT
>JASGXE010011940.1:0-14797 GCA_030068105.1 Sinentomon sp. SZTP_YWyxl
GTGGCTGCTGTCCGATTCCTTCCCCCTCCGAACGTCAAGTTTCTGGTTCTCTTGTCTCGGCGTGTGTCAAGGCTGAGGAGACGCGGAGTGCGAGAGCAATCGTGTGGAAATGCATGGTCGTGTGGAACGGCCAAAACGGCATGGAATGCATGTCCAATGCTTTGCGTTGTATAAAAGCTTGAGGTGGAGCGGCCGGGCGTGATGTTCGGCCGCTGTTAATCTGATTCTAATATTCGTATTATTATTTTCTTTTTCACGGAACGTTCGTTGCTGTCTGAAATAAGTCCACCATTGAGCTGGGACCACTTTGTATTGGGGGCACGAATTTTTGTTAGATGAATTGTCATATTTCGGTATCCTGGATTCTTTGAAATAGAAAACATGTGCATCCAACATTACCTGCTTCTGTGGTAGTCTGCAATGCTCATCGGGTCAGGTTCGACGAATTGCATTCGGAGAAATTGAAAAATTGGACATATCTAGCGGCATGAAATGTTATTAACCTAAGCAGCTTGCTCTTCCGTTATTTACAAAACGCCGAAGTCTAATTTCTTTGATACATTTTGCGTCACCGACCTCTCTGATAAATAACTGTTCAAAAAGTTATTCCTCTGCCGGTTTGGAGATTAATTTCTCCGAAAGCATGCAGCGGACAAAACATTGCCGTCGCGGCGAAAGAATAAAAAACTTTAAAACGGAACCCAAAACGCAACTGATGAAATATTTTACTGTTAGCTTGTTAGCTTATTCACTGGACGTATAACATCCACATCACGTTAACACCAGCCTATGACCAAAATTATACCACAAATTGAAATCCACGCTGCTTTTCCCTAATAAGTGATCAAATTTTAATACCGGATCAGAGATTGGTCCGGAAACAAAATTTGATCCTTATTGGAAAAACTGGACACAAATAATGACAGAAATAATCTGAGATTACGCGAAAGAAAAAATAAAAATTATTCTACAAAAGTCGTAGGTGATAATTCGAAATGAAAACTTATACGCTTACAAAACGAAAGTGGTGGAAATCCCAGGGACCAAAAGGTTGAGCGCCAAGCAATATCGACTTGAGAACATCACGGCAAGTCGAAATAAATAACTGAAAAACTGAGGCACAATATGAAGGTGCCAAAAATATATATCGCAATACAATTATAAATAAACACACATCTGAAAAGGCAACTTTGAGAAACAAAATTTCAAATTATGGAACACAATACACAAAAGGAGCTTTGCCAAATTAGACATTCAGCGTTTTTCTAAATTAACCGGACAAATACTAGCCGTCATTTTTTTCTCAATGTTTTCATTAATGGAGCAACATTAGCGTTGAAAATCACAATATTCAATATATCGGGGTCGTTTGCGGAAAGAAGCCTTCCTTGTTCTCAACGGCGAACGGCACATTCGAAGCAAAACTCAATATTTTACCTGGAGGTGTCCCACAATGGTCTAAGAGCACCACTTCCATCGTATACACGGGTCGTATGAAGGGCGTTTTCCTTTGCTGTACTGGTTACAGGCCAGGCTTACGTTTAGGCAATGAGATCAATACCATCTTTCCAGGCCTAGAGCAGGTCAATGGAGAAGTGGAATCTAACAACTGTTGAATTATGTATTTTTCCAGGTTTATGTTTTAGAGCTGCGGAGATCCCGTTGAAGAGCCAGCTCGGTCGCCCAATTTGATGCCTTTCTGGGTCGTTTTTTCTTGGCCCACTTGAAAATCCTGTCCATAGAGCTGCAAGCCAATATCGAATGAACAAAGTTTGCCAACAGCAACATCATACACAAATATTGTGGTTTTGGAAATGTGATACCAGTATTGTATTTTTGGAGGGGGCCCTGTTTGTGTACCAAGTGAGTGCCATCATGATGATTAACATTTGTCTGGTTATTATTGGATCACCCGTATCCCAAAAAATTCAGTTAACTAGATTTGGATAGTAACAATTGTGGCATAATAAGTTTCCACGCCAGCAAAATTTACGATACACAATGTTACTGAGGAAAAATCGAAGAAAACTCAAAATAAATATATCGTAAAGCACATGATTAATACAGGCTGAGTGGGCGCAAGCTCCCCAAATTATAGCCCTGATTTCTCTTGACATGCTCTGAGAGCGTTGCTTTTCTCGGGAGTGATTTTATCACGTTCAGTCGCGAAAAAACACCGGCGACAAGGTCCAGCCATTTCGTTCAAAAAGCGTTTTAATGCTTTCAGGAGGTAGTCACCGCGTTACAAGAAGGTACGGAGTGATATAAACCCTCGTGAGAGGTGTCTCTGCAACAGGTGTAACATCTTCGTTATTTGCCCCAATGTTGTTGACAGAGCGGTCAGGAGTAGGCACGCTCAACATAAGTTCTCACTGTTAAAAGAAATTTATATCCCGGGGCGAAAGCCCATATCTCGCACTCGAATTTAGAACTACCAGGCACTTTTTAACATCACGATGACATTTGGCTGCACTTTGAAGTTTATTTCACGCAGGAGCAATGGCGTAATTGACATCTGTCACTAAAGAGGAAAACTGATAGATGTGGATGAAGGAACCTCAACCAACGGACCCAAAGGTGAAGTCGCTTCGACTCCTTAATTTTAAAGCCTATTCTCTTACCAACGGCTTCAAAATTATTTACAACTTCGTAAACCAGCCCCGCCTGAATTTACAGGAGTGAGTGCATTTTCAATATTAACCCGAACGAAGAGTGAAATTTGGCAGTGGCACCAACATTGTGAGCAACATTTTTGTTGCATGTTGCATCCTTTTCCCATTCAATGCCTGCTATTCTATTCACATAAATGTGCATAACATCTCAAAAGACAATGCGACAATGTCGGAAGATATGGGACAATTCACACATGTTTCGAGATATAAATATTTCAATTTAAGGAAGGGTGCACTCACTCGCCCGATAAGGGAGAAACAAGAACGATCTATCAAGGCAAACAAAATCAACCAATTAAAAGAAATAAAATCCATTAATTATCTACTGAAGTTCCACTGAGCCTGTCAAGCTTGAAAACCAACAAAGCCACAGGAGAACAAAAAATCTATTGAACGAAGGATAAAGAGACAGAACTAATACGAACCGACAATACAGCCGGACAACTGAAACTCGCAGTTTATTCACGCGAGAAAGAGCGGCGGAAAGAAAACGGAGTGACATTTCTTGAGAAAAGGTAAGAATGAAAAGAAGACAGGCCAGCAGGAAGTTAGGAAAGCATGAGAGCAGAAAAGCGGCAATGCAGGTAGGTGGGAAGTTGGGAAATCAATGAAGAATGAGAAGGCTGGGTCGTGGGTTTTGTAGTGTATTCCATGGTTGAACAAATGAGAGGAATTGAGAAGGCTGGAGTCTCTGAACTGGAGAAGGAATGCAGTTGCTCAGTGATAAGAGAAAACCCGCCATAGCAAAATGGGCGGTTAAAATCCCGTACAGTCGCATAATTTTTTTTTTCCAATCCACTTCCGCGGACAGCAGCATCTCAACAGCCAATCCCGTCGTCTGAATTTGTGACGTCATCAATTTTCGCATTTTTGCATTGCCGACGCTTTTTTCCATTTGGCGAGTTTACCACCGCTTCGCAACTCTTTTCAGGGTCACAATAGGGCCAGGTTTGGTCAGGTTAGGTTAGGTTGGGTCAGGTTAGGTTTGGTTAAGTTTGGTTTTGAAATTTGGATGTTTAAATTGGCTGGAATCACCAACAGCCAATCAGAGACGCGCCTGCTTGGTGGATTGGAAAAAAATGTGCCGCACAGTCGCAGAAAATGATCGAATGATGATGTCCAATGATGACAGTCAAATATTCGTATCCAATGACTGTGAGTGCGCGAGATGAATTTTTCCTGCTGTCGTTTTTCGTTCAATTGCAGAACTTTAGTTCTGCTACATGTGGGTAACCATTACACAATGAGACTTTATTGTTTAGCGTCTGCCGAACCAAAGCCCTTCTCGGATTTTAACGAATTGTTTTGCCCAACTTTCGTTTGAGATAAAGGCCCGGACTATTTTTTGTTTCTTGTGAAAACACCCGATCAGCGAAACGAATGTAGTAGCCGGACAGTTGAAGAAATCAATTATGATTTTCTCATCCGTAGAACGGATTGCATTAATGATGCTAGTCTCTCAATCATCCAAGATGTCAATTGCCAGTAACACTTCCGCCACCGACGCCTTTCTGCATTTCTGCGAGCAGAGCTTTACAATATCGAATGCAGGGAGTCCATTCCAGGGATGTTCTACATAACCGCTGGTCTTTAGTTACTGAATAATGAAGTACGTTTGAACGACTGGCAGACGAGTTGGGACAAATTTCGGTTTCTGTACAAATTTCTGTTTCCTCCAAATGTTGGCCATTCAAATTTCATTTATAAACACAAATCAATGGAAATTGGTGATATTCCACGAGAATCAGCTTATGCTTGTGCCTTAATGAAAAAAGCATTCCGGCAAGGATTTCGAGATAATGAACGAATTGAAAAATATGCGGCCTGAACTGGCTTTGCGTGGCTCTGACTGTGATCATATTTTATCTGGATTAATGTTTCGGCCGCGACAATGATCGGAAGCGTGGTTGCCAGTTCAAGACACAAAGACAAGAACAATAAAAGTGATGGATCTCCTGATATACTTGAAGGCAAAGCTGAGAATGCTCACACGTATGCTTAGAGGGTAACCGCAGAATTCCTTCAACAATGAAAAGCTAATAGAGAACTGGGGTTTCGGCACGGAAATCAAAGTTTCGCTGAATGTTTGAAAGGAAAAGTGAGAAGCATTCTCAGTTTAAATCTTCAAATGGAATGAGGTAAAAATGGAAAGAATATGAGGGGCCGAGAGAGACAGTGGGAAGGTGGGAAGTGGATAGAGGGAATGGAGGGAAGGTGACAGAGAAAGAAAGAGAGTATCAAAGAGATAGTGAATGAGATAAAGAGAGGGAGAGAGAAAGAGGGAGATGAACCGTAGGGCATCTTTAGCAATTTAGTGTTCAGCAATTTTTAATGTTTAATGGTTTTCTGCAAATTTTTCAAAGTACTTCCGGAGGAAGTCCTTGTAATCGCCACGCGTTATCGTCGCTAGAACTGTTTCGTCATCGAAAGCATCCACGTACAATCCTGGATGAAAGCATTCCGGATCTAATTCCTGGGCTGCTTCTGCGAACTGGATTAACCCCGGATTGTATTGTACAGCACGTCCTGAAAAATAAATTATCCTGGTTTAACCAATATCATGGGGTCATCAGACACTATAACAATATGGCCGGAGCCCTTCAATATTATCCGTCTCCAGATGGATTCAATTCAGACTGTGGAGAAGAAGCTGCGATAATTACGTCAACTGCACGAATATGACTATGAGTATGCGGCCTGAACTATGACTATTGACGATTAAGACGACATGACCTGAACGATTATGACTTGACTATGGATTTAATTTAGGAAAGTTTTTAGAATTTCAGTCTTTGGATCTTTTTAGCATGATGGTTCAATTTTAGCAAATTCCAAACTCCTAATTTAGAAACGTCATCCTTTATTCTGTTGACTGAAACCAAAATTTTAGTGTTTCATTTATTTGCTGAAATTATTTGGCTGACAACCCTTGAAGGGTGCTGGTTCATTGGTGGCTTCCATGGAAGCAAATTACAGACAAGTGGTTAAAAATGATCTCGCTTCTTCTGGGTCGAGAGCAGCAGTGATTTCTAACGGCAAAATTTAGGTAAAGACCATGCACAGTGTGGGTTTCTTATAAATCGAAAAACGGTTGCACCGCTGTGACGGTAAAATTTCAAAAAACGAACCAAATTTTTACTTCCAGCGCATACTCGTGATCAAAGGCGGCGAGCACAGGCTTGGCCCAATTTTGCCGCCGCCTCAAATTTTTCGCAAGGCCGCGAGGAATCGAATCCTTTTTGTCGGTTCTATTTCAGAACGTATCGAAAACGCCCCATAGTCTGTCGTGAGGCGATGCGGCCATGCATAAACATCGAGAAAGCTCACTGCCATGTAGTCCTAGCGGCAATTGGATGGGAAAATAACACAGCAGATGCAATTCAACGCGTCACGTCGACCAATATAACACAAAATTTTTACACAATTTGTCCGAAAAAGAGCTTCAAGCTTGCCTTTCAAAAAGACTCGATGCTTTTAATGATCGTAAAAGGAGACATCATAAACATAAATAAAATCGGAAAATAAACGCTATGAGACCTATGCCCTTCTCAAAACACCAAACTTTCAAACTGGTTACTGTAGATTTATGAAATATTTGAAACTATAATGATTTACGTAAAAATGATAACATTAGGAAACAAACACACGTACATTTTATTTATTGTAAGACTTGATGAATTTACTATACGATATCACGCGAAACCGCAGTTTTGTTTTTATCATCGCGGAATTTTATCACCCGCCGTTTTGTTCGCGAGGACTTATGTGAGTTCCATCATGGTTTTCAGTCTATCCTTGCAATTGTGGCCATGCTTTGGTACTTCTATTCTGATGCAGATCCTCTTTTTCAGTTCTGACCTGGTGATCTGGCCAGAAATCATGGCGAGGACTCATGGACCCCAAAGAGTGGATAAAGCACAACCTTTCTCAATAACTGTGTGCAAATTCTCAATGCCCAGGAAGAATGCGCAATTTGCGAACATTCTGAAATACTTTCAAAAGGTTAAGCAGAGCAAGAAGATAGTGCAAGAAGATAGTGCAAGAAGATAGTGCAAGAAGATAGTGCAAGAAGATAGTGCAAGAAGATAGTGCAATAGAGTGCAAGATTGTGTAAGATTAGAAGATAGTGCAAGACATTGGATTGTACTGGCTCCTAATTTGCCTGTTAATTTGGCAACAATGAAAACAATTGGCGTGAAGACATGTTTTGGAGGGGCTGCTCTGGATATCTCTTGGAATCTTTCGCCTAGCATGCAATGCCCATAGCACCGTTCTTACTGCGGCAATAACCCAAACTTCATTTTTTGTGACTTTTTGTGACTTTTCTAAGCCCATCATAAATTCGGAAAAGGATATCTGAGAACAGATTTACAGCCATAAGTTGATGTCTGCAAGCAGAGTTGTTGAGGCTGATAACTTCAATGATTATAACGAACCGTATGGCATCCTATCGATTGTGTCCTATTCGAGACTTGCTTGTACATGGAGCTATTTATTACCCAGAGACTGACAACCAACTCGTAGTTAAGCAGAAAGACTGATGAAAACTTGGAAGTGAGAATGGCGAGTTCATTGAAATCCACTTGTATATCGGTTACCTGATACAACTTCAACGGCGCAAGGGCTGCACTGACATTGAGATCAATCGAAGGAATCCCAATAAACGAAATAAACCAGGCTGACAAAAGGTTGCCTTCTCTTGTTGAGACAAATTGAACATAAGGGACAGCGACGATACTCCTATACCCAGGTCTCATTTTCATTTTATTTACTTTTGTTTGAAACTTTCCCTAATAACTGCGTCGAAACCTCAACAACTTGCCATTTCGTTCATCAATCAACAAATGGTTCTGAGCCACTCACAAAATTACGATCAATTCTCCCAAGATAAACATTTCTTATCAAAAGTACTCGAACAGAAAAGTTCATAATCAACTCAGGCGCCATTTAGAACCAATGATAACATGCGCCGCAAAACATTATGACACTCATACGAGCGTGAAGTTCCAGCAAGCCCTGTTGAAATTAGATGACCCCTGCGATAACAAGTCCTTTACGAATAAAATATCGCCTATGTTTGAGGACTTTTTATGAGCTCTGCATTCACGATCGAGGTGTTTGGCAAAACTCGTGTCCAGGTAGTCCGAATTCACCACTCAGTTTGACAGCTCTGCTTTTCATTTTTAACGTTTCCGCTAAACCCCAACTTGCTGATCTCTCACTTGTTATCCAATCTCTCAATACCTCACGACTCCTTTAATCTGTTTTCTCAGCACCTTCCTCTTGTCACTCCTGTCGAACAATTTTATGTTCACTTCACCACGTTTTCCTTATGCTTGATAAGATTTACCTACTCTGCCTGATTATTCACGGAATACGCCGTGTTTATGCCTGCATTGGACAATGCTTAAATTCGTTAAAACACAGATCATGGCTAGGAAAAGCAGACATAAAGTTTGCTTAGTTTTGAATTTTTCCCTTACCAGTTAAAAAAACGTACCTCTCTTTTGCATGTCGCTGGTGTCAAGTCCGTAATTGGTTAAGTTCATCAGTGTGCCAAACATTCTTGTTTTCTTGGGAGTAGATGCTGAAAAGTTTGCAAGCAAAGGGCGACGCGAAAACTTAGTAAATAAAAAAGCGAAGCTATTTTTTCATGACAATTTTGCATCAGGTGCATTTCTTAAAATGTGCGCATTCAGCTGCTCAAACATGATATTCTGCATTCGAAGATTCATTCAGCGTCCACAGTGTTACGTTGATATTTTCGCTGCATCAGATTCTATGCAATAGGAAAACGTTGATTTGGTGATACTTTGCGACGAGCCAAAATTCTCTTTTTCAACTTAATCAAGTGAGAAATTCTCATTGGTCATCATAAAGTTAGAGGCTTAAAGATGTCGCAATGTCTTAAATAATATTTATTTTACTGATATATCGTTCTCTTAAATCTTATCTTCAATCATTCTGGCATGGAGGCGGCTGACGAGTACACAACTGGATTCACAACAGCTCAAAATCCTTGATATAAAAAATCAATCCGTCATGGCTGACAGACGGCCTGCTGTTCCAATGCGACGCTCTCCATGTTTCTCATCATCAATTGGTCTACTGAATTGAAAAGGTGTTAATTTATGATGATGGAAAATTGATCTCACATATTCATGATGCCCAAAAGAGTCAAAAATGTTCAATAACAAAATATACTCCGACGCCAATTTCAGCGGCACATCTCACAAAAAGTCCACATTGAGCTCTTTTTAGACACTTGTCGGAGTTGATTTACTTATCACACTTCACTAATTTTAAGCGAACATATTCCTTAGGAAAGATCGAAGGGGACTATTCAGTGGCGAAATGCGCTCTGACTACCCATCACAGGAATACGGACCACTGAAAAATCCTCATACTAGCATTTAAGCATTATCATGCGTCGAATTGATTCCCTCATGGTGTCATTTTTTTTTCAAGAAATGCAGACACAAGGAGTGATGAAGAGAAATGTATCCACGAAAGAAGTGCTCGGAACATTCAACTCTATAATACACGCCCAATTCTGACACAAGCACAGGCCAGTCAATTCTGTTTATGGCATCAGGATAGTCCCCGAAATGAGAAATTGGTGCCCTAAGAGGTTTGATTTTACTCATCGATTGCAAATAATTTAAGATAAGTGTATTACTCCGGTTTAACGATAGAGAAAATAATCAGTGCGTATTTCGCTTTAACTTCGCAATTCGGAATCATGAAAGCACTGAAGTTTTGCACCTCATAGCTGCCTCTTTTAGTTGATTTAATCTTTTATTTCTGGAAACATGTTTGGCAGGGATGTAAAATAACCTTAAATGGTTCAGTAATTCTATCTTTCTCATAAAGGACAGGTACTGGGAAAAACAAACTTGTAATGCAGAAAGAGACAAACCTGGAACATTGCCGACAGTCGGATTCTCATCATCGTTATGGAAGAGTTGCTGCACTTGTCTCACTAAATTGTGAAAGGTTGAGATTTTTTTGATTTTTTAATCGGAGATGTTCGGTATTCTAGCAATTCAAAAGTTGATCTACTCATATGAATGATACAAGCCGACTGAAATTCCAGTGTCTTACTCACGTTTGGCACATCTAACTGAATTATAGGTACTAAAACTGGAATAGAATTTGTTTGTTTACGTGATTTGCATGGTTCAAGCATGACAAGTACAGGTTGGTCCAGCTAGATCTAGTAAAATTGTTTTTATACATCTTTTCAGGTTTATTTCTTGTTCCATTTGCCAAGGTTTGCCTTTGGCAGTCCCTGTTTAGTGTTCTGAATGGCTGAGAGAGCAGCTGGGAATTTTAGGCTGTCTTTCCAGCCACGAATGGCTGTCATTACGTTTGCGTACGATAGCTGAGGCAACATTTCGAATGCAATTCGAAGTTTCAACGCTGAGTCTGGGTTTGCTCCACGACCGAAAACGGTCAGCAATTGGAAGAATCAGTTCGAAGAGACCGGCTCTGTAGAAAGCAAACATTCTCCGAAGTTGTCCATTTTTTGCCGGCACACCGCTTCACGCTATAGTGTGTTCGCCCATTCTGGATAGTTGTACTAGGGCCAATAGCTTGGTAGATAGGTGTTAGTAGTGTTTTCACATTGGTCTTTTGTTTTTATTGGTTCGAATTTCCAGGTTGGCTGCAAAATATTTTTGCAGTGAACATCATTCGCCCAATTCCACGGATATTGTTTCCCAGAAAAAGTACCTCTTAATGAAATTGGATGATTTGTGTGTGAATGAGGATGTGATTTATTCATATTGGTTTTGGTTAGAATATTTGCGGGTGAATGTTTTTGAAGTCCAGGATGGTGAGAATGAATGTGCAACTACGTTTTCACCTTTTATGTGTGTGATATTAGCGAGATGTTTTTGTGCTACCGCGAGGCCTAAAAATTGTGTTTTCAAAACGTTAGGTGTTTTTGCCGTACTAGCAGTATTTTGTGTTGACGGTATTTGTACATTTTGTTGTTATTTTTTCTCAATTTGCCGTAATGGAGTGCTGCAGAGGAAGATATGTGTAGTTATGCTCTCGGTAAGATGGTGGGTTTTCTTCACGATGTTGTGTGTGTTATCTTGGCGACTGTTTATTGTTTATGCCAATGAGAATGGCAAAGAGTTTGCACTATAACACAGGATATTTCAGTTGTGACGTCTTCAATTTTGTAAGTTTGTTAAATGTTACTGTTTTAAATTTGTTGATTTATGAATCTTGTATCTGATGCGCCTAAAGTTTGCGTTCGGATTTTTGAGATTTCAATTATCTGGAATTGCTGGGACATTGTCTAGTTTATGGGATTCTTATTTTTGTATTTCTTTAGTTTCCAGCATATTGAGGTGGTTGTTTTTGAGTGGAAGTGGATTACTTGACATCTGTGCATTTTATTCCATTCCCTGTTATCCGTGTGTATTCTGCAAGGGCAAGCATTTCTGCGTGGCCATGCTTGGCATGAGAGAGATGTTCATTGATTCTTGTTGCAATGACCTTCTGGTTTAGCCTATGTTTTTTTGCATGTACAATATCCTCATTAGCAGAGGGTACTGAATATGCGTTGTTTATTGTGGATGTTGTTCATTATTATTATTTCGTTCGAGGTTTTGCCCATTTCGGGTTGTTAACTGGGATATTTATCGGTTATTGTGAAAAGGGTGTTCCAGATTAAAGCTGGCAATTTTCAGGAGATATTCCTCATGGCACCAGAAATCAAGCAATCAAAATAGTATTTGCATGACAAAATTGGCACCGTACCCCATTTTGGTTTTATGTGTCTCCAAACCTAAAATGGACTCATTTCAGGGAAGAGGGGCGAGTTTTCATAACGGATACAGAGAAATCCATTATTCAGAATTAATTCCTCACAGATTTTATAGTCAATAAAGACGCATGTCACGTTCTCGTACCCCCCATTTTTGGTCACGGATCCCAAACCACCCAAAATTGTCACATGCATTCGAGGGAACATGAGAGATGTTTCAAAACGTTAACAAAATTAACAGCCAAATTTTCACAACTTTCACGATTTGTATGAATTTTAAAGATGCATGAAACACTCTCCGGTGACCCATTTTGGCGTCATGGACCTTTGAACCCCCAAAATGGGTCAATTGCACCGAGCACAAAAGGCAACTTTTGCATATTTTACCGGAAAGAATTGGCCCATTTTTGGAGTTTTGGGCGCACAAAATCAAAATGGTGTGTCGGAGAGCACTGTGAATCTTTATCCTTCATTCCAATCGTGATACGAAATCAGTTCTGAAGAATTGGTCTCTTTATAAAATCAAAATGGTGTGTCGGAGAGCACTGTGAATCTTTATCCTTCATTCCAATCGTGATACGAAATCAGTTCTGAAGAATTGGTCTCTTTATGCCGATTTTAAAATTTCGCCAGTATTACCTCGAATGTATGAGACGAGTCGGGGGATTTTTGGGCCCATGACATCAAAATGAGCGGTTGGAGAGCATTTCGTATTTCCGTCTTTTTTGTACTGCTCACCATGCGGATTAATTCTGCGAAAATTTCGTTACTCTGTGTTGATTTCCAAAATTTGATCTTGTGTCGATTTTGAAATTTTGATTTTTTTTTTTGTTTAATCCTTTCAATTTTGTGTTGATTTTGTGTGAATGAGATGACAATTTTGAAAATGCGCCCCTGTTCCCTAAAATAAAGCCCTAGTGGAGGTTTTTTTGGGGCTCATAAAATATTTTGGGCCTGAGTCATTTGTTCGCTCGAATATTTTGACATGTGTCATCATGATGAATATCTCGTGGAACAAAGTCTGTTTTCTCAGGAACACCAATTACATTGCTTTGATACTGTACCAAATCCGATTTTCACAAAAACAAAAAAAAACGTTTTGCAGCCGACATGTCGAGATTAAAATAGCTTTGTCCATGAAACCTCTGACTTGTGTCAACTGTGCGTAAGGTCACGCCTGATTTATTTTTACCGAACTTCAACAAATGGTGTTACAATATCAAAAGATACACGTTATCCTACATATAATGCAACTTCGTTCGATTCCCCTTTATACTTCAGATATGAACTTCGAGATTAAGAAACAGTGTCAGGCCGTAAGCACAAGGTTAAGCAGTTAGTTAGTTAAGGTAGTTTCCGAGAAAACGGCTGCACCTAACAATTTTGGTGCCATGGAGCCTGGTTCTCTTGCGCTTCGTTTGGTTCTTTAGGTTCTCCCAAATTGACACCCCTATCATCCATTTTGGGGAAGGGTAGTTAGGGTTGTTTCTATGCTGCGCATTATCTCCGGAACTGTGCATAGCAGGTCCATGGTTTAAATTACAAAGTTGTTCATTTCCAAAGTTGTTCATTTCCTTGATCTGAAGGCACCAGAAGTGCCTTCAGATCTATAATCCATTCCTAGGCTTCCGTTTTAGGGGTGATTTTCAGCGGGAAATGGTAGAGAGGTTGGAGCGGCGTTTTTTCAGCAGGCATGCGTTCTTCGTGTCTCGGATGATGGGGCCTGAGACCTCAGTCTTCTTGCGATCCGATGAGACCACATTTCGGGGTGTCTGAAGGGGTGCAAGGGGTGGTTATGGAGATATCTCCGTTTTTGCGGAAATCGCGATCGAAACAAACGAACATTCCAGGTGACTCACCTTGTAACATGCGTAATACAGGGTGAGTCACCTCGAATAATTAAATCATCTAAAATGAAGCCATGGCTAACTGATGAGTTGATGGAATTGTGTAAACTCTTTGAGGCCGATTGTTTGCATAAGGAAATGTGACTTACGTCAGGTACTTTATCCTTATTCGGCCACGAAACTGGAGTTGAAGAGGGTCCAACACTCTGTTTCAATCGATTTCGGGCTGTGATCCAGCCCATCTTCAGGATCGTCAGCACGGGGTAAAAATCGAAGTGTTCCACGGCAGTCGTGTCGTCAAAGGGTGAAACTCTGTCAACTGAGGTAAGATCGCGTCGGCTGCTAGAGGTTCAGGCGATCTGGTGGACGCCGAATTCTGGATGGCCTGGCAGGGGCAGACGGCGGCGGAGTTTTCGTAGTTGCTGGAGATATCGCAACTGGATTCGCTGGAGATGGTATCTGTGTGTGGTGGCATTGTTGTGGTGGCCAGTGTTCGTTCCTGCTTGAAGGGATCCACGTTTGTGATTTGAAGAAAGACTGCCATGCTGGGTTGAGATTGTTGCCTTCTGTGAGGTTGATGGCTCTGTGTCCTTTTTTAGTTATCTCGATGGCTTCTCTGATGAAGCGGGTTGATGTGGACCATGGTGTTGCAATGATTTTGCTTTCCTGACATTTTGGTTTGTGGTGTGTGTCCACGGTGTGCTGGGCGAGGGCAGAATTGGCTTTGCCTTTGGCGATATCTCGTTGGTGTTCTTTAAATCTTGTCTGGAGTGGTCTTTTGGTGACTCCGATGTATTCAGAATTGCATGAGCAGGTGATGGAGTAAATACCACTTTGGGCGGACTTTCGTTCTTTGTGGTTCAGTACCACATTCTTGATTTTTTGAAGAGGCTTCATGATGGTAGTATATCGTGATGGGCGAGTACTTTGGATATCTTGTAGGAGAGACTGGGGATAAATGGAATTATCGCTGTTTTGATGGGGTTGCGCTTGTGGGGGGTCGGAGTGGTGTGGTGAGCTTGGGCATGGGTGCGTGTGATACGCGCTGATTCTTTCTTGCAGATATGGTCAATATCATGCTTCTTGTATCCATTCGCCAGGCAACTTGTTTGACGTATTGGATCTCCTTCTGTCGTGCGGCAGTGGTTGAACAGAAATTGTAGGCTCTGTTGATAAGGGTATGCCATGTAGCCATTTTTTGTGAGTGAGGGTGTGCTGAATCTGCTTTGAGGTAGTGGTCCGTGTGGGTAGGTTTCCTGTAGACTGTAGTTTGCATGTGATGAGGGAACCTCTGAATTTGAATATCCAAGAAGGGGAGCATGCCTTGAACTTCTTCTTCATGTGTGAACTGAATCCTGCGGTTCAATTGGTTGGCTCGATTTACGTATTCTAAGAATGCAGGGTGACCATGGTTCCAAATGATAAGGCACCATGCCAAATAGATTTTGGTTAATGGGAAGGGCAAAACTCCAATACCTGAAGAGCAATTTTAAAAA